>JAMLFY010000312.1:0-42432 GCA_030441495.1 Dalbergia oliveri | reverse complement strand
ATTTTTTAATTATCACTCATGATTTTTTATTTTATTTTGTTGAAAGCTAATATTTGAGAATTTATAAATTTACTTATTTAATATAAATTAAAATGATAAATATATATAATTGAATATTTTCAATATATTTTTAAAGAATCCTCAAATAGTGATAAATCATGAGTTAAGATATTTAAAAAAAATATTTTAAATAAAAATTTTAAATATTAATAAAATTTATCAAAATTTATTCCTATAATTTTATAACTACATAACAATATAAAGTATAAACAATTTGATATCTCAAAGAATATGTAAAATAAAGATTTAATCTACTTGCTAAACCGTTTTCCATTATTATAATAATAAATCAAGATCATAGCTAAATTATTTGATTTAATTATTTTGTTATTTGATCTATTTCAAGTAATTTATTTTATTGAAAAAATGGAGTTAAACGTTTTTCCTTCTTTTTTTTTGGTAAAGGGAGAAAGAAACAAACAAATAAAGAGAACACTTTAACTGTTGAAATTATTTATCAACACGAACAAGTGAAACAATACTCCTTATTTTATTACTAAATATAAGAAAGCGTACTTTAGATAATTAAGTGAATGAGTGGGGAGTGACTATGGATAATACATATGTAAAAATGATAATTAAAAAGTCATTCTATTAATATATTTATAAATTTCCATATTTATTATAAATGCATTAAACAAATTAATAATTTCTTAATGTATTAAAATTACTAAGCTTTAATTACTTATTAGATTAGGAAATTCAAAACCTCAAAAGTTAACGTGATGAAAATTATGAAAGATACAAGGACAAGCTAAACCAAGTAAGCCTAAACAGTTAAAGAATTTCATGTACAAAAAGAGAATGAATTAAAAAAAATTCAAATCATATATATAAAATGGAAGCACCACAGAAAAAGTTCCTTTCATTATAGTAATATTATTATTAGATATTTGTATGGGTACAACTTCAAGGACTAAATTAACCATACTATAATAATTGGATCCCATCAATTTTATTTGATTATGATTATTGATTATCAATTTTATTGTGAGTGGTGTAAATGTGGATTCCGTATATACAATAATTCTTATCATTAAATGTCATTGACAGTGCTGGGTCCATTGCTGTTTCTATATGTTTGAGAATTTTCTCATACCTCATCCCAACAGCATACTCATCCATCCACATAAGCATGGAGGAAAATAACAACTACACCCGCCCTCTTCTCACACCGCCACAGGACCAACACTCCCAACCGCAAGCACGGCGGCGCCGTATTCACCACCCAGTCCCATGACATTCCTTTCAATCACGGCCCCGAACCTTCGCCAGGGAGTTCCTCGTTGAGTCCAAGAAGCTGTGGTACCTCGCGGCCCCGCCATCTTCACCTCCGTCTGCCAGTACTCCCTCGGCGCCATCTCTCAGCTCCTCGCCGTCACGTGGGCACCCTCCAGCTCGCCGCCGTCTCTGTCGAAAACTCCGTCATCGCCGGCTTCTGCTTCGGCGTCATGGTAATTATTAACCTCACAACAACCGCACTAATTACAAACCAGAAACCGCTATCCACCGTGCTATAGATGTTACATACTTACATATCTATAAATCTTACATAGAAAATTATGTATATATCTATGACATATTCATGACACATATATCGAGATAAACACAAACAAAAAGCTTCTGAAATGAAGCTTTTTGAAAGGAGAAAAACGTGCTTCTTTACAATTGTAAGTTCAATAAAGGTTATTTAGGGAAATGTTACTTAATATATGAATGAGACACATAGCATTCATTTATTGGAAGAGAAGTGGGAAGAGAGAAAAAATTAGAAAAAAAAACAGTAAATCTCATATATTTTATAAGCAAGATATTTAAATGTTTAAGAAGAATGAATATTGAAATATCATTCTAGTTACTTTAATAGACTCTATTGTGTCATTCTAGTGCATACTTTTGGAAGTGACATGTTTTGGATCAATCTTCATAAGGATCGCTTGCTCGCTAATACTATTCACTTGGGAAACGAGCAATTAGTACATATTATTCCTAGATACATTAATTAAGAGTTGGTTTGGCTTGAGTTTTTTTTTTCAAAATTTTATAAAAAAATATTAAAAACTTAATTTCTTATCATTTTCTTCACACAAAAAGAAAAAATTGAAAATTGAAATGAAATAGTCTCTAACTTTCTCTCAATTTTGTCAAAGTGACAATTATTATCATTATAGAGCGAGGGAGTAATCAGATGATCAAATTATTGTCGAGAATAGTTAAGGCAGTATAGTGGATGTTTGGCATGGATATTTTGATTGATGGTTTTGAAACGCGTGCAGCTTGGGATGGGAAGCGCGTTGGAGACGCTATGCGGACAAGCATTCGGAGCGGGACAATTGAGCATGCTAGGGATTTACATGCAGCGATCGTGGGTGATTCTGAACACCACCGCGCTGTTCCTGTGCCTGCTGTACGTTTTCGCGAAGCCACTCCTGAAGCTGATAGGGCAGACGGCGTCGATATCGGCGGCGGGGAGTTCGCGGTGTGGATGATACCGCAGCTGTTCGCGTACGCGATGAACTTCCCGATCCAGAAGTTCCTGCAGGCGCAGAGCAAGATCATGGTGATGGCGTGGATAGCGGCGGTGGCGCTGGTGGTGCACGCGGTGCTGAGCTGGGTGATGATGCTGAGGCTGGGGTGGGGGCTGGTGGGGGCGGCGGTGGTGCTGAACTGGTCGTGGTGGCTGATCGTGGTGGCGCAGGTGGTGTACATTTGTGCGGCACGTGCGGGGAGGCGTGGAGTGGGTTCTCGTTGAAGGCCTTCCAGAATCTATGGATTCGTTCGCTTGCTCGCTTGCTTCTGCCGTTATGCTCTGGTCAGTGCTCTCGATCTACTCTTCTATTTTGTTTTGTTTTTTATTTTTGATAAAATATTCCAATTGATTTTCTTAGGGAACTAATTAGTCTCAGAAATGTAGGAACTAACTAGAGACGGTTTTATTTCAGTTTTTATTTTTAATTTTTTTAACTTTTAAATTTTGTGAATGGAACATTGAAAATTGAAAATAAAACTGAAAATTGAAATTTATAATTTTAGAATTTTCATTATTTTTTTTTACAAAATATGAAAAAACTGAAAAATTTAAAACTAAAACTTAATCCAAACAAGTCTTTTAGTTTTTCAAATTTTAAAATTTTAAATTAATCAATCATATTTTTAAAAGAACAAATTACTCTTTTATATAATATATAAAAAGATTAATTTATCTCTTTTAAAAATATATAAAACTGTATAAAAAAATTAATTCAGAACTTTTAAAATCTAAAATATTAACTTATTTTCTGTACATTTTTTGAGGGACTAGTTTAATTATTTAGTCTTGATTTTTTCTTTTTCTGAGATTGTTCATCTGTTTGCACATTCGAACAAAACAAAAGTCGAACAAAACAAGAGTACATGCACTGGTCAAAAGTTTCTAACATGACCTCGGATGCGACAAGCGAATATGATTCAGATTCAATGATGGGGTGGTGTTTCACTTAAAATTGATTTTGAACTTTTACTTTTACTTTTATTTGATGAGTTCAATTTACATGCAATTTTTTTTTTATGCAATCACACCCTCTGTTTGAAAGGATTCGAGGACTTGATTGATTTACAAAATTAAATTCTTATTTTATTAGTTATTTTATTATTAAATATGAAGTGTATATATTAATATTTTTCAACATCTAAAAAGTAAATATTTTATTTGACTCCCCCTTTATATTTATTAATTTATATCTTGTGACCCTGACTCCTAGTATTTACTTTCTCTATCTTTGAATTTGATGAATGCCTGAAGAGAAACAACTTTCAAATGTCTAAATAACACAGACGTGTCTAAAGAGAAATACAAAGTTCTGGGAAGCAATGATAGTGATAGATGAGAGAAAAAAATCAAACTTTGTTTATTTCTCTTAAGATATTTTGGTCATTTTAAAAAAATTGGAATAATTTTAAGGTAGTGATAGTTGAATTAAAATCTTTCATTTGTATTTTTTAAAATAATAAAAAACTTAACTATTTATAATTTATATAATAATATAAATTAAAATAAATATTAAAAAAATATTTTTTAATACTCATTATCTTGGATTTTATATAAATACCTAATTCATCACCCTTAAATTTTATAAGAATTCTCATTTTAACACCCTCTATCATATTTCTTTACCATTAGATTTGAATAGATATAGATATAAACTTTCTAAATATCAAAATAACACAACTCTTTTACACTTTTGGAAGAAAAAATCAATTATTCCGGCACAAACTTTTTTGTATTCGCATATTTTATTTTCTTAATCAATGCTCTCGCTTTTTCTTAAAATAATTATAAAAAGTACTGAAAATTTTATATTAAATAAATTCTCAACTAACCTTTTCTGAATTTTTTTTTTCATATATTCATGAATCTTAAGATCAAATTAGACAAATAAGAGATAATAATTATCAATAGAAAAGTCTGAATAATATAAAATAATATCTTATTCGCATTGCATTTAAGATTTTTTGTTGTTTTTTATTTTATACTGTGTTCTCTGTACTTACACATGTAGACACGTGAATATTCCTTGTTTGGTACAGTATTCATTTTTATTTTATTTTGCCAAACCAAGGGAGTTTAATTTCGCTTCAACTTTTTTTGTGCAGCCTCGAAGTGTGGTATTATATGGCCCATTTCTGCCTAATAAGAAATTGGTGATGCCGTCTATCTGGTGCTGGTGAGTGATCTTGGTAAACGATGACCCCGTTGACCATTCATATTGTTTTACCCCATCAGTTTCAACACGCAATATTTAAGACCAAATAAATCAAACTTCTCAACGTCATTGATTAGCTAATGGTGATATAAGATTTAATTTTGTTCATAGAGTGTATGAAGTTTTAAATTATCAGTAAAATAATATGCGTTGTCAGTGGAAAATCTTAGTTTATTATGGCAATATGACAGGATAATTAAATGATTGTTCTTTGGTATGATGGCCACATGCCAATTAAATTCTCATAATGATAATATGAACACATCTAGCTTTGGTACAACTATTTTGATCATATACTTGGAATAACGACAAAAGACATTAACAAAGTTTGATAAAACAAGTTATGTTGCTCTTTCAATGTTAATCAAAGGTGATACACACACACAATGATAGTATGAAAAACATTTAGATTTTCATAATGATAATATGAGCATATCTAGCTTTATTACAACTGCTATTTTAATGATATATTTCTTTTTGTTTGGTTCGCTGCATAAGAGGTTAATGATATATTTCTAATAACCATAGTTCCGCTTGGATATGGAACTATTGGAATTGTGATGTAATTTTGATTTCAATTTAAAGCTGTTAGAATTGAAATTGTCTTAGAATATCAACTTTTATGTTTAGATTCACTAAAAAATTATAACATGATTGTTAGAAAATAAAAAAAGAAATAAATTATTTATTAAATCATGAGAAGATATTTAATAAGTTTTGGAATAGATAATTCATAGAGTATATATATGAGAAATTAAGAATAAATTTTAGTTGTTTTTAATTTTATGGAATTGAATTGTGGAATTATAATTATAATTCTGTATATTATTTTAAATATAAAAATTCAATTTGATTTTTCAATTTCAATTCTAAACTTCAAATCCATACTCAAATTCACATGTTAAACGAGATATAAAGACATCAACAAAGGTTTATAACCCACCTATATGTATAGTATAGTATAGAGAAATTATTATAAAAGTAAAAAACGAATAAAAAAGTATTAAGATTGCAAGTGAAATGACAAATAAAATTATTTCCTCCACTAATTTGAGTGTATTACTGCATTTTTCTTAGAATTTCATTTATATGCTTATTAATGTAAACAGTTTTATATAGATATTTAATCACATAATATCATATTAATAAAACTGTTTGATTTAGTTATCCACTACTTTCAAAGTCCTATAGATAGAAGAATATAATTGAATAATATTATAAATTTTTTTTTCCACTAATAATGCATCATAATTAATCTCTTTTCTTAACAAGCAACACATTTGTTCTAAGCTTTCGAGTTAGAAATTGATATCTCAAATTCATGTGGAAATAGAAATTGACATTGTAGGTTTCTTGGGTTTGCTAAAATCTACACGGACCATCTTATAATTACTGATCCTTTAATTTCAAACAAAAAAATATATGATTTGCATGTGATCATTAAAAGTAAAATTGCACTATTTTAAGAACATATAGCATATAGGTTAATTAAAAAATATATTTTTTAATGATAAGTTATAATTATAAGATATCGAATAAGGGTATAATCATAAAGATTGAAACATATAGGCAAAATTGTTTTTTATTTTTTATGTGAAAGTGACAACATCAATTTATTTCGCCCTCATCCTATAGTGTGTTGATCTTTGAACACTGTTGTAACTGTCTCCTTAAAAACAATTGTTTTGTGCTGCTACGTACATACTGTGCCACAATGTGCAACCAATTTAGCTCTTTTTTTTTTTTTTTCCATCTTCTTTGAATTTGGTCAAACACAACTAATTTTCTGATATTGAATTTGCAGCATGAACATATTGGGGTGGACCGTTATGGTTTCCTTTGGAATGAACGCAGCCGTGAGGTCTGTTTCTTCTTTTGCTACACATATCTTCATTTTAAAAAGTTTAATGAATAAAACTCTAATTTAGTTGCTTAGATTTATAGTGAAGAGCAAATTAATTCTTCAAATTTGAAAAATTCCACACTAATCTTTTAAATTTCACAAATGGGAACAAGCAGTTCTTCCATCAACTTGTTGAGCTGTGTCATGTCAACTTGCTTACGTGCAACTGCGAATTTATTAGGTCCTAACTTGTTTCACTCCTCTAAATGAGATCATTTAGGCCTTCTTTTTCATATTCTCTCTAGCCATAACTCTATACTCATAGGAAGATTTTGATTTTAATTTTGTGTCATTTATTTTACAGAAGAACAAGCGAAGGAGGCAAGTTAGGAACCCACTTAAAATTAACAGTATATAGCAGCAAGTTAACAGAACAAATGAACATTTCTGTTAATGGTTCAGAAAATAATTTAATGGAGAGATTAACTTGTCTTCTATTTGTAAAATTTGAAGATCATGATGAAATTTTAAATTTGAGGGACTAAATTTAGATTTTAGTCAAGTTTAATTAATATGGAGATCTTTATCTCAAATTTTAATTAATTAAGTCTTTATAGTTTGAATATTTGTAATCAAGTGTCTATATTTTACCAAGATTTTCAATTAAATCCCTGTAATTTAACAATTTGCTATCAACTCCCTATACTACATAAAAATTTTCAATTAAGCCCTATAGCTTAAAATGTTTTTAATTAAGTCCTTATCATTTGAATTATAGAGACTTGATTGAAAATTTATGTAATATAGGAATTTGATTGAAAATTTTTGTACAATATAAGAACTTGATTAAAAAATTTTATACAATATAAGGATTTGATTATAAACTTTTAACCTATGTGAACCTAATTAATAATTGAGTAAAACTATCAAGAGTAATTAAACCAAAAATTTCTTTCAGTGTTTTTCATGTGAATTAATTTTGACTCCTAAAACTATGCAGTGTGAGAGTGTCAAATGAATTGGGGGCAGCTCACCCAGAACAGCAAGGTTCTCACATGTGGTTGCTGCGCTCACTTCGTTTATGATCGGTATCATTATGTCATTGATTCTGATCATCTTCGGGGCCAGTACCCTTCCTTGTTCTCAAATGATTCAGAAGTGAAAAAGCTGGTGATGGAGCTCACACCCATGTTGGCAATTTGCATTGTAATCAACAATGTGCAGCCTGTTCTTCAGGGGTTGCCATTGGGGCAGGGTGGCAAAGTGCTGTTGCTTATGTGAACATTGCTTGTTACTACCTCTTTGGTGTTCCTCTGGGCCTTATTTTGGGCTACAAGGTTGACTTGGGTGTCATTGTAAGCCATTCTCTCCCCTCCTTTCTTGCCTTGTTAATTTACTTTTTTCCTTTTCTAATTGAACTATGATAATTACATTGATTAAGTATTTTTTTTTTATAGTATTGAACTCTAACTAATGTTTTGAATTGTTTGGATTGCGATCCATTGAGAATTAGTAAAAAGTTAAGGGAGATGATTTTAGAAAACAATTTTCATTTTTTTTCTTTCAGAATTTTAATTTAGAAAAATGTGTTCAAAGTTAACTGATATGCCTGAGGCTTTGTTTCATTAGAAAATACCTAAAAATAATTAAGCCTAATAAAAATGGAAAATAAAAATTGAAAACTGTTTTTTTGCAAATTTCATTATTTTTTCTTATTTTACCTATATGATATTTTTTTTCCTTTTTGATGGGAAGTAGTAACTTAAGAGATTTGATTTATATGGATATGTTTATTTTATTTAATCTAATATTTCTTTGTTTTTATAAATTTTAGATATTTATTTTATATATTTATATAAATACAAAATATAGGTTATAGAACTTTGATAAATTGAAAATGATGAAATTTTATACCTTTTGTTTGGTTTAAGTTTTTCATTTTCTATTTTCTATTTTCAAATTTTGTGAAAAAAAATAAAAACAAGAGATGAAAATTGAAAATAGAATTTTATTATTTTCAGTATTTCATTTGAGAATTTCTGAAAATAAAAACACGAAAAATGAAAAATAGGAAATAAAAATAATAACCAAATATACCCTAAATAAAGGAGCATTCTTGGAATGTATATAGTCATGCATTTGGAGCGAAAGAATTAAACTAGTTGGCTGTGATAAGTAATAGAGTAATGAGTTTTTTTATGATGGATAATTTTCAGGGGATTTGGTCTGGAATGCTGGCAGGGACCATACTACAAACTTGTATTTGTTCTTCATGGTGTATAAAACTGACTGGAATAAAGAGGTAAGGTTTCTTTTGTAGGGTATGTGCATTGCATACAAAAACAGGCCAATTTTGATCATATGATATATTAAGGGTGTACATTATAGTATAGTAAAGATGGTAAATTACAGGCTAATTTTGTGCGTATATATGGCAGGCCTCCCTTGCAGAAGATAGGATAAAGAAGTGGGGAGGACATAAAGATTCAATCCCCAAAGGTATTGAAGATAATGGTCGTGAAACCTGAAAATTGCTGCAGATTCTAGTGGCAAATTTGTACGTTTTCTTTTTACATTTTGGGAGAGAACAGGGAGTTTATATTTTTTTTAGGAATTCTTCATAAATTAGTTTCACGTTGATTTATTTATCAAAATTGGTTGGATAATAGTTTGACATTTCCTGGATCCATTTTAATATAATAAAAATTAACTGTTTAAAATATAATAGCGTGCTTTAAGACATACTAGCCCAGTTACTTAATTTGTGATGGATAAAAGAATGTAACCTTCGCATACGGGGCTTAGTTCACACTTCACATGGTCACAGACCATGCCTCTGCACTCAGATCTTGAAGGGGCGTGTTTAACTTTCAGGTGCAAAGTTGAGAGCAAATTACACTCACTTCGCTGAGATTTTGTGAAATTCAAACTCACCTCTCTTTATTTGTTCACCCAACAATGACCTCTCCCATTCTAATAACAAAAACACAAATGGTAGGTTGCATTCTCCAAATTACCCTTACTCTCACTCCTCTCCTCTTCTCTCCTCTCAGTTACCCAGCTCCTTCAACCCCATTCACCGTCTCACAGTATTTGTTAAGATGGGTTTTGCATGGAACAAGAAGAAAGAACATGTCCATTTTTATCTTTTTCTTTGCCTTGTCTTCCATCATAAAGTGAGATTTGTTGGTTCCTGAGCTTACATATACACTTGTGTAGTAACTTGTAAATCAATGAATCCAATCAATTCACTGTCCCGCGAAACAGTTACACTCCAAATTACAATCCTTTTGTTTCTTTTTCATTGTTGCATATATTAGACAGAGCTCCTTATCACTGTGACAATGGTGCATTTACTTGTACTGGGCCTTGGATTATATTTACGATATCAAGTTATTCAAATGAACAAATAATTGGTCTGTAATTGTTTTAGAACATCGACTGAGAGTCTCAGACCTTGTGCATAATTTGAGAAGTACTTTGATGTTTGAAATAAATTGTAAATTTGTGGCTAAGAAAGTCTTTTTCCAACCTGCTCAGTACAAGCCGGTTTGACACTCTGTGTGGCGTAGATCTTGGTGCTTGTACTTTCATAAATTAAATATAAGATTCCAGGACTTATTGGTTTCAATCAGCGACACTAATAAGGTATCTTCAATTTAATAGTAATTTTTGGATGCTTGGGTTGATTGTATTGAGATGTGCACAGTATGGATACTTCTGTTTGCAATGCTATTGCTATGCTACGGTGAATGGGGGTGAAAGAGGTGGGTGTCTGATAGAGGATAGAACAGAAGAGTGGGAGTAAGAGGAAGGGTAATTTAGAGAATGCAACTTACCATTTGTGTTTTTTTTTATTGGAACAAGGGAGGTATTGTAAGGTACAAATAGAGAAGGTGAGTCAAAATTTTAGGGAAAATGAGATAATTTGTCGATTAATACTTATACTTCTACATTGATAATGTATTAAAATTGATTTTTTGTTTCAAAGATATTTGTTTTTTCTTAATTTAAACATTATGTTTTGAAAGATGTTTGTTCGCACACCATCTAAGGAAATTACACCACTTCTATGTTTCTCTATTGAAAAAGTGAAGAGAAAATATTACACTACGAGCTTTTATCATTAGTTCTCGAGTTAATTTTGATACTATAAACTTGTTTACCCATTAATATCGTTACAGATAATTATATTATTAAAAGGGCTTTTTTTTTTCTTTTTTTTTCTTAAAAAGTTTTCTCCAAGGGTTAAGTCTTGATCCTTTTTTAAGAATGCAACTCACCTACCATTTGAGCCAAACCCTTTTTATTTCATTCTGATTCACAAAATTAACAATAATCATCTCTAAGAAAACTGGAAGTGCTTATTCCTTGCTCCATACAGAGAGTATAGTTTTATACTTTTATTACTCAGACTGTTCCGATCATTTAACCAAAAATATTTGTGACCCGATTGAGGTTGTTCACGGAATTTCACAGTATCCTGATCAAAATTAAATGTCTCCGGCGACGCTAACGACCAAGTTGAGGTTGTTCAAAATAATTAAACCAAATGCAACTTTAAACTCTTATTAAAAACCGGTTTGTTTGGGTCAGATTCAGGTAAACTAATCCACAAGAGTCGATTATGCCCTCTCAGTTAACTGAACTAAGATTTCTTCCTCCTCAAACCCTGATTCCCTGACCTCTAGGCATTAAATGGTTCACTTTCTATCTTCAAATCTTGTTTTCTCTGTTCAAATTTCACATTTCAAACAACCAATGGCCTCGCACCTCCTTAGATGCTTCAGCATCGCCGCCATAGCCATGTTCCTTGTGACAATGCCATATTTTCTGAGGCACAAGCTGCCAGCTCATGTATGTCGTAAGCCTCCACCAGTAAAGTGCAGCCACCACTGAGCGATTCGATTCAACAAGGACGGTGATAAAGAACATGCTCACCAAGCTCAACTTACCGAAGGTCTTTGCAAGGTTCCATAACGATGAGCTATAGGTGCCAATGTCGAATGTGATACTCACACAAGGTTCATTGGTTTCATTGCGTTTTGAACCAATTTGGAACCCCCATTAGAGTGTCTTCAACCAGTTCGGTCTCAAAAAGTGAAGCAAATTTCAGATTAGGTTCAATTCAATTTGGTTCCCCAAGTGAATTGAAGAATGCCCAGCCCTAAGCCCAATCAACTTCAGTCGACCTATCTTCACACCTTTTTTTTTAATCAATTTCTTTAAGATTATCGCACTTTACGCAAACATCTTTCCCACCTCATGTCATGCTTTATGCTCCATCCACACATTATCTCAAACAGGTTTAATTACATAAACACAGCAGTTATCAAGAGTTCTATCAAATAACTAAACAAAAAGTGTTCATGAGATAATATGCAAGTAAAAAACGCACAGCAATAGATTTGTTAAGATCAATGTCTAGGAAGATGTTGCTAAAACAAACATGTTTCTACTTTGAGCAGGAATATAACAAACTTTGTTTTCATCTAACTATGAAAGACCATCCACGAAGCAAAAATCAATCACGGTAATAACAAAAGTCAATACTCACCCACAAAAAGCTACATTTCACCATAATACAGCAGAGAATGTGATTGTTTTAGATGCTATTGGACGTGAACGAAAAATGTGAAGCGACAAAGAAGCACATGGAAATTCATGTTTTCCGTTTACACACCAAACCACAGACCCATTAACCTGTAAACAGAAATTGAATAAAGACCAAACCAATTGCTTATTTGACAAATTTGCGACCCATGATCTCCATTGATGGAGAGTGAAATGATTAAACCAAACTAATATCAAGAAAAAGGCTTGATTTCTCCATCGGGGTTATCAGTTAAAAATTCATCAACTAGTGAACCGAGCCAATGTTGATCCAATATAGTTTCATCGTCCAATTTGATTAGTTTATAACTTTAGATCGGTTTTTCGGAATTCATCTAATGACTCCAATACAAACTACACTTCTATTTGCCAATAAATTACCCTTCGCTTCAAATAGAGCTATCAAAGCATGCCAAAATCAGAGATATCAAAACCAATGCCTAAAAACATGACATAATAATAATAATACCATTACAATTTCGAAAATATCCATAAAACCACACAAAAATTATCCGAAACCAAAACACAGTCTCTAAAACGAGTCCAAACAGATCAAAATGCTTAAACTCCTCAAAAAAAAAAAAACAAACCTAAGCGGTGAGAACGACGGCGCCACCGTTCTCCTTGATCTCTTCTCCTGCGATCTTGGAAACGAGCTTGGCCTTCACGACAACAGGCTGGTTCTCCGGCAAACACCTTTCCCCAAGACCTTGAAGTACCCGAACTGCGTGACGTCGATCAACGGAGCCTTGTTCTCCTTCGACGCCTTCTCCTTCAGATCTTGCGGCACGAGTGACCACAGCTTGTCGATGTTCACGACAGGGCAGTGGAACTTGTTGCGGAGCTTGTGGAAGTACCGCATACCTACCTTTCCGAAGTAACCGGGATGGTACTTGTCGAAGAGGATGCGGTGGTGGTGCATGCCTCCGGCGTTACCGCGCCCTCCGGGGTGCTTGCGGTGCTTGCCGATGCGGCCGTGGCCTGCGCTCACGTGGCCGCGCTTCTTCCTGTTCTTCTTGAAGCGGGTTGTCATCTTCGATCACGTGAAGTCTCTCTGAGTGTAGAGGGTTTGCGGCGGAAGGAGCGAACGTGGGATTAGGGTTTGGGGGGATTTATAGAGAAGGGGAATGGAATGGGGATGAGTTCGGATTTGGAGTTACGGTTTTGTCCCTAGGGTTTTGTGTGTTTTGGGCTTCGTGGGTACTGTCTCGAATTGGGCTTGAAGCTTCAGTTTTTTTTTAAGAATGAAGAAATGAACACGGTGTTATTGACAAAGGAAAAATGGATAGAAGTTGTTGATCGAAACAAAAATGACGAAGAACAAAAAACCATACTGGTTAAAAGATATATAAAATAAATACAAATTAGATCAAATAGAAGAGAAAAAATTAGCAAAAAATTTGAGTTTAATTTTAATATACTTTACACTATCATTCAATTAATTCTTTTCTTTTACATGACTTTTTAAATTGTAAATATGAAATTTAACTAATATAAACAATTTGACAATACATAATTAAAGAATATTGCAAATTTTTGCTTTATTATTCATACTTTAAAATTAAATTTTATAAATTTACTGAATAAAATTTTATACAGTATAAATTTAATAATTACCACATTTTAAAAAAAAATAATCAACTTTCTCTTAAAAAAATCAAATCTATATATATCTAAATTGGTTTGAGTATGGTAAAAATTTCTATTAAATATTACTAGATAAATATATTAATTTTTCACGAGTTCTATTACGAATCATCGAAGGCTTGAATGATTTTCAAAGGTTAAGGCCAGTAATTAATCTTTCTTTCATACTTCACAATAAACAAAGTTTAATTCCAACCCCAAGTATATTAGTGACCGTTTAACTAGTGGAATTGAGTATAAAATTATAGCTTGGAACTGAAATTGGTCAGCACAATTCCAAATTTATATTTGGTAGCCCTAAATTAGTTTCATGTAATTTATAGATGAAAATAACTAACTAAAAATTGAATTATTAACCCATAGCTTATTATCAATTTTCTAATAATTAACTCATACCTACAAAATTATTAACCACTTAAAATAGAATTAATTTAAAATTTCAATTATGGATCCATATTTTATATGAGCCAAATGAATAAAATTTCAAAATCCTAAGTTTACAAACTAATTTCCAAACCAACCCTTATAGAAAACTCCAATTAAGAGGGCTCGTAAATCCTCTTACGTATATAAATTATTAAAGAAGGTATGTTAATACATGAATGAAAAATAGTCCCAACTCCATCACATTAGGACGGCAGATGGGAGAACACAAAAACAACACAAAAACAAGCGGCCAAAACTCAAAAGGGGAGGATAAGATCTCATGCGCAAGCAAATGTTTTTACTTCCACCATTTTTGACAGAATCCTTGCAACAAAGATAAACACCATTAATTAATGAAACAACATATCTTTTTAGAGAACTTTACAAATATATTCCATACATACAATTAATTTTTACAGCAACATGTTCATGAGCTTCACATTAGAGATTATATTGAAAAGAAAAACTAACTACTAATTAGAATGGACGCATCACAAATGGGAGAACTCAAAATATGTATGTACGTGTAGTGTACTATTTCATCTTTGAATAATAAGGGCAGCTCCAACTAGTCCCAACCATAATGTCAAACCAATCCAGAAAGCTAGATTTTTCTCTAACCCAATGGGAGGTTTCCATACAAGGAAGTCCCCAAGGTAATCTCTAGATGATGGAAGCTGATTGGTGACTGTTCCACTTCTTCTATCCTTGTCCTTGTCCTTGTATTTATCGCTCCATGTTCCCGCATAACTACAATACGGTCATAAAACATACATCACTTGAATACCTGTTTTGCTCATATTCACAAAGGTGACACGAAGAAGATAAAACCAGAATTTAAATATGCATTTACAATCCAGCCACAATGTGACAATGCCAATGGCACTTCCATTTATTGGGAAATTTAAACTTTAAAGAAATAGATTCTGATTTTCATGAACAAAAAGCGGACTGAAAAGGAGACAATAATAGAATATTACACATTGACGATTTGACACCTACAGTATGATGCAACTTGAGCAAGTTGCAGCAAATTCAATCCTTTTTATGCCTACCCTTAAACCGTACAAGTCAATAACCACTGATAATTGAAGCAGATAAGGGAAAAGAAAAGGAATAATTATAAAAAAAAAAAACACCAATGATGTTTGTGGAATCCATAATTGCACTCTCCATTTTTTTTAAGAGCCACAGACCTTATCCGTTTCTCTTCAGCTTCTACAACTACTTAAGACCATAAGTTGTTGAGCTGAATCTAAGAAGAAACAACAAAGCCATGCAGCTTTGTTAGTGTTCATTCTTTAGTTAATTATGAAGCAGCAGCACCACTGAGATTGTAAGCCAAATATTATGGGTGACATAATTCATGCATCTAATATATTTCGATTTTAGACCACAGCGAATTGAGGTCGCCATGAAACCAATAGGCCACATACAGTGATACAAAGAGAACAGGTTACAGCACTATCATAGACAAGAGACGAAGTTGGGAAATTAAGAAACAGAGAGAAGACATTAACGGGATTAATTAACAAGAAGCAACGATGAAATCACCTGTCATAACTGGAACCAATCAAGGGTATAGTCACCATCTCCTCTTGGGATATCTTGAGCTTTGGCGCTTGCAAAATGTAACGAAGCTCTGAAGCTTGGCGCCGGATGCTAATACTGGGGTGTGTCTTTTCTAGTTGCTGGTACAGAGCAATGCAATCTTTATGCCGGTTATTGGCCTCATAAGCCATAGCAAGCCATATTTGTATCTGAAATTTACAACCAATAAATAATAATACAAAAAAATATTTACTTCCTCCATCTACTATTTGACATAAATAGCAAGAAGCAAGGAAGAAGAACTACAGAGATTCTTATGTATTGAGGCAAGCAAGCATCAACTAACCTCACCACCGAATAAAGTAGGCCTGGGGATGATAGTAAGTGCACCTTCAAGAAACTCAATGGCACGTCCATACATGCCTTTGCCATAAGCCTTCTGACCCAAATCAAACATCAATTGCGCCGTGGCTCTCCTCTCCGCCTGTTCCTTAGCCACCTGAGTGATTCATCAATCAAATAAACAACCATGAGTTGTGTCAAGTGATCATCACCCTCCACCCAAAGAAGACCCCAAAAAAAACTAAAAGAAGGTTCTTCACTTCTGTCAGAAATTTTCTGTTCCCAAACCATGTCCCCTCCCCTGTCCCAATCATGTAGTGCCATCATCTAATAGGAAAAAGTCAAAAGAGATTTAAAAATTTAAATTAGTTATCAAATATATAATATTATTTTCCATGTGACAATACATGATTAATGATACAGGAAAAGGGACATGGTTTGTGGACAAAAGATTTCCATCCCTTCGCTTCTTCACTCTTATTTTTATCCCCTTTTCGTTACTGCCTCTGCACTAATTAGAGACAGAGTAACTATGACTTAATTATACTGAATCATGCTTTCTCTCTCCATTAATTAGTTTGAGAGTGAATAAATACAGTTGGAAAAAAATATATTAATGCTAACCTCATACAATATCAATTATCAAGGATAATTTTGTGACAATTTTTTCCCTCCTAAAAAGACAATTATAAAATATAATAAATGGAATGTATTAGAAGCAGGGACAAGAGAAGATAAACACTTGAAGGATCAAGCACACCAACATCACCCTTAATAAAATAATACTAATAATGATAATTATGAGAGTAAAATAATCTTAATCCAACTACTTAAACCGTATAATAATAGTCCAATAACATGAAAGAAGAAGGATTAATTAAGGAAAACCTTTTCGAGCTCTTTTCTGACTCTCATCCTCTTCTCTTCCTCAGTCTCCTCTTCCATACCTTCTTCTTCGGCATCGCCACCGCGGCTCTGCAGCTCCTCAGCCTTCTTCTCTAGCTCCCTCCTATCTTCAAACTCCCTGACCCTCCTCCTCATTTCCTTCTCCCAGTCTTCGCTCTCCCAGAACAGATCACCCTCTTCGTCGCTCGACTCAGCTTCAAACCCGACGCCGTTCTTCTCCGAGTTCGATTTTCCTCTAGCCACCACCAGACGGTTGTCGTAGCCGCCGCAGGATGATGAGGATGAGTGAGGATCCCTCTTCGGGGGCATGCTCAAAACGACGTCGATCCCCGCAGGACGAAGCTGCTTCCTCTCAAGAATAACGCTTCGCGGAGAAGTTATGTCCAGTAAGAGTGCCAAGTTTCCTAGATTCACAGCCATGGCAGCCAAGAAAGAGAAGAAGAGGTTTGTTGGAAGGAACAGGGAGCTGAAGATATTTATTGCTAATGTGGGAAAGTGGTAAGGACGGATGACGATGGTCGTGGGTGAGTGTGTGTGTGTTGTCGTGTTTTGGAATTAAGTAATGATGTGTATATAATAAGATTGATAATAAATATAGTAAATTACACTCATTTTTTTAAGTTTGTGAAAATATAACTCATACTCTTTTTATTTATCTATCTACTTACACTCTCTCTGTTAAATTTTAAGGATTTATATTAAATTTCACTCCTCATTCACATAATAAGAATAACTTAATAAACTTATTTGTGATATTAATAATTTTTAATTAATAAAATTATAAAGATATATTATCTATTATGTTAAGTTTAGTGATTTTTATAATTTTATTAATTAAAAATTTTTAATATTATAAATGTTCTTAAATTTATTATCATGTTGGAAATGTTAATAAAATTAATATAAATACTTAAAATTTGATAAAAGGGGTGTGATTAGATGAGAATAGATTGTAGTATATTTTATAAATTTCAAAGAAATTAATAATTACCTAATAAATATATCACAAATTTTATCATCATTAAACGTGGTACGTGATTTCTACCTATTATTCTCACTCACTATATTTAATAATTATAAAATATGCTGTATATATTTATTATACAAGTAAAATTATTATTGGCATTGGATTGGAACGTGGCGCTGTATAGGCCAGTGCCGTGTGGCATCTTCTTCCCGCACGGAAACGCTGTCGTTTCATAAACACGTGCATCGCACCATGGTCCTTGCTCGGCTTTATCACAAGGCAAGTTTTTCCTTTTCAAGTCAAAGGCAAAGTTATCAACTAATCACACTCGGATCGACTCAGTAAACGCTCCGATAGCCTACTCTTTTTTCACTAAGATAAATAAACTTTGTTAGTGATTATCTATGAAATTATTCTAGGGCACAGCAGTAATCTTTCCAGAATAAATACTCAACTGTCCCTCAAGAACTGTATGTTGGACGATTTGGTACCCCAAGATATTAAATTTTTCTGATCCTCAAGAATTGAAACGCAATACAAGTTAATCCCTTTATAAAATCTATACTTTAAATCTTAATGGAATGACATGTGTAGCCTGTTTATAAAATCTATACTTTAAACCTTAATGAAATGGCATGTGTAGCCTGTTAAGTTAATAAGCAAGTCATATTACACATGGAAATCATACTCACACTCATGAGCAATACGATGTTATTTTTGTTTTTACTTTTTCCCTTAAACTTAAGACAATATGATGTAAAGGAAGTGATTTCTTGTATACAGGAAGCAATTTCTTGAATCTTTATAAAACAATGTTGTTTGGATATCAATATGTTAGTTCATGTGATACATTAATGTTGTAATGCACCATATTTGTCATTCCATTAACAAATACTTAATAGAGGGACTAATTTGTCCTATATCTCAATTATTTGGGGATCATGATCAGTGTTTATTTTTTTGGGACCAAATTGTTCGACATAATAAACTCTTTTTTTTATTATGAGCTTACTACTATCCTATTTTCAAAAAAGTTGGAACCAACCTAAGTCCAATATCCAATAAGAAAAATTCCCCCAACTAAAGAAATCCTAAATATACAAGCTTTAATTACGCTTCATCCCTCATTCAGCCTTTCTCCCATAGCTACCACCCTACTTCTTCATCCAATACATGCCTCTATAAAGTTTATGCATGCTTCCTTTTCTCTCCGCAACAATGCAAATAGACCCTCCATGGAGGAGCGACAGCAAAATGGCAAGGACATGCATATTGTGCATACTTGAAAATCAGTGGCAATTGCAAGGATATACTACCATAGTTACTCCTTACGACAACATTGACAAATTTGCGATGAGTGTCCTCTTCATGGGGGTTCAAGTGGCTAGCATCTTCTATGGTGATTTGAGTGGTTGGTGTTATCTCGTCATGGTTTAAGTGGTTGGTGTCCTCTTCGTGGTGGATTGCAACTTGTTCTTCATTGAACCAATTGACTGTCGAATTGTCTCTGTTCAAGCAATTGGTCATTTTTACTGGCCTCTTTGGTTTCTCATCGATTTTTTAAATCCCTGAATTTTTATGTTGTAACTAGAAAAAAGCCCGTTCCCAATTGGATCCCTTCTATTCGATTTTTGGATAATGGCATTAGTCCTCTCTTTAATACATAGCATTGTGACTAATTAAGGCTAAGGTCATGGTACACATGTTGAAGTTAAGTTTACCATGTACCAGGATAATCCAATTTGTTAGATTAGAGGGTGCATCTATACACTAATTGCACCAGATACATTGTAAAAAATCTTTTATCTCTCATCTATGTGTTTCTCACCTTACCGCAACTCACCCATTCCACTTTAACCACCGACCACAATAGGGCGAATCTAAATGTTTAAGAGTGGGCAGTGCCCTCACAAAAATTTTAAAATTTTATAATAATTATATGGTTTTATTATGTTTTTGACCCAATTGTCTTGTTGAATTTGTCACTATATTAGTTTTAAATGAGACTAAATAATAAAATACAATACATTCCATTCCTTTCTATAACATTGTATTATCTTTGCCCCCATTACTAAAATTTTTTGGATCCGTCGTAGGCCACATCATCTTCAATCACCACTATCTTTCCAATGAAGCCCGCAAGAAGACTTGCTCTCTTAACAAGATTGTCTATCATTCTTAACGGGTGGCACCCTCGATATTAATGCCCTTCGACATGGTCTTTAGAGATGGTGGCGCACCATTGTGATAGATGGAACCGTTGATGAAGAGACACACACAGTTAATGAGATGATAATGTTTCTTGACATAGTCTGTGTTGTGTCGTCTCAATGGCGGTGGTATGTATTCACAATATATAGCTGGGAGAAAAGGGTCTATGCGTTGCCAGTTCACCAAATCCTCCTTCACCATTATTGTTGATCTCCCCTACTACCACAATGCACCACCGCATTGTTCTTGTCTTACCCTGTTTTGAGATACAATGAACAAATACAAGTTTGGAAGCTCAAAATAGGCAAATGGCTGTTTAGGTCGCTTGGATCTGGCTATGACTAAGTGGTGCAGATGAGGTGAGCATAGATGGCTATGGAGAGGTAGGTAGGTAGGAAGCACGTTGAGGCAAAGGGGATGAGAGAAGAGAAGGAATATCAAAATGCATAATCACCCTATAGCAGATTAGGTGCTCTAGCAAATTGATTGGTTGTGATTATCTTATATGTGGTATGCTGAATTAACCTGTGTACAAGAGGCAAAACCAAATATTAAATCCCTTAACAAAGAATATAAACTTAAAGACCATGATGCCACCCAAATGGCCGAATTTGATGAAATTAATTTTGATATACTATTAGTATTTAAAAAAATTTATATCCTTAATTAATCATGCATTTTTATTTTTAAGACATTTTAAATTTGCTGAGTCAAATATTTGTAGTGATTTGATATTTTATGGTTGGATGTTTAAGTAAAATTTATTTACATTAAAATTGTGTTAAAATTAAATTCCATAATCATTTGAACCATAAATTCTTGAAATTTATTTTTTTATTGTGTATATATTTTAGAGTAAACACCTAAATTGGTTCCTAATAATTTATTTGATGGACAAATTGATCCTAACAATTATAAACACCTAAATTTATCCCCCACAATTGTTAAAATAGGACATTATAGGTCCTGTTCGACCTTGATGTCCTTTAGGAGGAAGAGATGAAAAAGAGCGCGTTTGGAGAAGATGAAACTTGTCGAGAGGACATATAGCTCTCAGATACAAGGAAAGTTCGGCTAGGACTAGGAGAGCTCCCTTACAGGTGGCTGAGATTGATAGACATGTGATTGAGCTCAACCACCTGTCACCCGAACTCATCCTTCTCGCCAAGCTCCGCCTATTACCGAGCTATATTTCCTTAAGACGAGCTTCATTTTGTCAGTGAGCTTTTTCATCTCCCGCCTTCCCGAGGCTTGATAGGCCGAACCTACCTAGTGTCCCTTTTACAATTGTGAGAAACCAATTTGGGTGTTTACAATTGTTAGGATCAATTTGTCTATCAAATAAATTGTCAGGACCAATTTGAGTGTTTACTCTATATTTTATTTATGTACTTCTTTTTTGTTTGTACATGTACATGTGCATTAGCTTTTGATTTTTAATTTTTGCTTGAGTAAATATTTACTTTAATCCTATATGCGTGCTTCACTTTAATTCTTGAAATTTTATTTCATAGGTCACTTTAGACTCTTATCAAATAAAAGTTAGTTAACTGTTAATGTTCTGTTGATGTGGCTTGTGGCATGCTGCGTGTTGATGACGTGTCATGTTAAGCACACGTGACATGTCACATGGCATGCTGATGTGGTATTAAATCAAAATAGGTTCAGATTAGTTCTAAATTTCCATATGTGTAAAAATAGTCCCTTAAATTTTTAAAATTTGTCAAAAAGTCCTTATCCCAAATTTCTCCATTTTGGTTTCATAAAATCTAAATCCTCAATAATTTTTAAAACCACTTAGGGGCGTTGCTTTGTAATTTTCAGTTTTTCAATTTGTGAAGTTAAAGCTGAAAAATGAAAATTGAAATTTCAAATTTTAGCTTTTAGCTTTTCCTTTACAAATCTAAAAACTAAAACTGAACTGAAACTAAAGCAATAGGCCCTTATTTCTCTTTCATTTTCACATTCTATTTAAATAGTTCAGATTTTTAAATATTCTAAACACAATTAAGAGTTTGATTAGTGAAAAATTGAGACTTTCCATGCTTAGCTAACATAATTAATTTATTAGCTATTGCATTACATTTCTTGGAATAAATTAGGTTTTAAAATATGAAAAATATAATGCATGGAAATATTATATTATCAATCATACAGAGTTCATCAATGGACTATTTGAAACTTTTTAGTTGCAATTGGGAAGGAATTTGATATCAAAGGAATCTAAAAATAAGGAAAAGAAACTCTACTCTCATGTCAAATATACTCACAAATTATCTCAAATATGGAGCTTTAATCGAGCTCAAGGAGAGGATAATGTCTCTCATTCCACCTCAACAATAGATCATATAGAATCATTGCCTCTTAAAGTGTACAAGTGAATAATGATGGTGACACATTTCCAGGTAAAGATGCATATGGCCTAGGATTTATTAGTCGTGATTTTCATGGCATGTTTGTTGTAGTGAAGATAGGGAAGTATTTTGGATATTGATATAAATAAAGTAAATACAATGACATCAATTTAAAATAGAGCATTATTCTTACTTCCTCCCTAACATGTCCTCATCTTTATTGGGATTGAATTGTTTACCACTTGTCTAACAATAATAGCTTATTAGTAATATATTCTTCTCATTATTATTCTATGTGAGAAAGATCTTTGTCCAAGTAAGGTGTGAAAATGAAAGAGCAATTAAGAAATATTAAGAATTAGATTTTATGAAGCAAAATATATAGAAGAAATTTTGGGATTCAAGATTTTTCTGACACATTTTAGAAATTTCAGGACGTTTTAATACATTTGGAAATTTCATGGACTAATCTTAACTTATTTTATTGGTGTTATAGACATATCATATATGGCATGCTACATGACACTTAATGTACTACGTGAACAACAACAACAGTTGACTGATAGGGTATTTGAAAATTTTTAATGAGATGAAATTGAATTAAATTCTTATGTTTGAAATCAAGGAATTAAAGAATTAAATTGAATTCCTTGATTTGAAATTGGTATAAAAATGAATTAATTTTTATTGTTTTTGCTCTTTTATCCTTGATTAATAAGTTATGAACAAAATACTATAATCAAAGGTTATTAGGTATTTTCATTTGTTGAAATTTAATTTCCATACTAAATTAAGCCCATTCAATTTTATAATTTTGATAGATTTTAATGCTCATCAGATTTTAATTCATTGAATTGTATTGCTTTAAAATAAATAATTCAATTCCTTCACAGAATTGAATTTTAGAGGTTTTCAAATACCATATTATATTTATTTAAGTAGAGATTAGAGAGACTTATCCAATAAAATTTCACGGACTACAATAAAACACCGTTATAATTCCATATAGCAGAGTAAACCTTTACTCACTTATTTTATTTTATTTTTTCCATCACAAGGAGAGGAGAGTGAGAAAAGGTTGATTTGTTCCGAAGCGGAAGCCCTCACGGCGAGTGGGTGAACCCCTCTTTCGTCTTCCAAAAATCCTTCCTTCATTTTGCAATTTGCAGTTGCATACATGATAGAGAAGATAGACCTTCTTCCTCTCCTCTCTCGCGATCGAAACCAAAACCCAATAACAAGAATCCAAATCCCAACTCATCCAAGATTCTAGAACCTTCCCCTGCACTGCCAACCCAAAACCAAAACCCCCTTTCCAATTCCAATGGATTCCTCCTTCCAGCAGCCCCACGCCTACATGAGGCCGCCGCAACCGCAACCTCCGCCGCACACGGCTGATCCCCACCACCACTTCCACCAGATGCCTCCACCGCCACCGCCACGTCAACCCGCCCCTTCCCAAGGGCCCTGGTACTCCACCCAATTCCAGTACCACCACCACCACCCTTCCCAGACCCCTTCCCCTCCGCCGCAGTGGCCTCCACCTCCTCCTCCTCCTCCTCCGCCGCACGCCGAGCATTATCCTCCGGCAGCGTCGTATCCTCCTCCTCCGGCGGCGAATCCTTACCCCTACCACCCCAACCAGTTCCATCCTCCTCCACCTCCACCTCCTCCTCACGCTCGTCCTCCTCCTCTCGCGCCTCCTCCTCAGTTCACCCCTCACTCTCACATCCCTCAGCAACCTTATCCTCAGGTGAAAATTGTCTTCCTGTTTTTTTGCTCGTAGCGTTGTTGCTTGTGTTTCTTCTTGGTTGCTAACTAGGGTTTTCTTTCTTCTTCGATTGATTATTCTGCTGTTGAATTAGTTTGTTAACTCTCTTTTCTGATTGCTTTGAATTTTTATAGGAATGGAGCAACCCAAGCTGGCCTTCCAACCAAGGTTACTCTGGTTAGTTGTTGTTATATGGTTATATACGAGAAGCAAAAAATTTTCCAAGGGTTTTGATGTTTGTTATTAGTTTCATTGGAAGTAACGGGTATTTGAAAGTTGTGGACTTGAGAGGCAAGAATTTGCATAGAAAATGAAGAATAAGGAAGGAAAAAGCATGAGTTGTTGTGTCGGTTTTTGCTTGTTATTAGTTGATCAGTTGATTTATCTGGCCCAAGTGCATTGTTTTGTGATCTTGAAAAATTCGATTGTCTTTGTGTTTCATTTTGTTTGTATTTTTGAAATTACTAAGTTCTGACATGGCATTGAATTTTGAGCTAGAATCCACTTAAGTGCACCAATGGGAAGTCTTGATCAAACTCAAATGCCACTTTTCATTTGTAGTTTGCAACCAGCAGTGGTAATAATAACTGGTTTGGCATTCAGTCATTGGAACGATAGTGATGTAGAGTGTCTGTTTTGTCTTGCCTTGTGTCATTGTGTGTGCTACTTCATGCTTTAAGTTCCATTTGGCCTTTTGGAAACTAGCTCTCTTTTTTGCTCTCTTTAATATTTTCAATTTCCATATCTTTTCTTAAATACTTTTGGCATAATTATGCAATAGGAGCCAATAAGAACGAAGAAGATTGGGCTGCTAAGGCCAGAGCATGGGCTGATGCGAAGGCCGCAATGGAAAGTCAGCATCAACAATCGCATTTTTCACCTGCTGGAAGAGTGCAGGAGCAAAGCCATTACCATGATCAGTATCAGCAATCTGTCGACTCATGTTATACTGATGTTCAAAACCAGTCCCATCCTTCATCAACCTATCAACAATTTTCCTACTTGGATGCATCTGCACAACGACTTGCAGGACATTCCCAGGATGCTGCATCTGTCAGTTTGGAGACACCTTATACTTCAGATGGACATTCATATGGTGCTAGAGATGGAACTAGCATTGGAGATCCAACTGTTTCATTTGAACAAGGAAACTTGCCTACAAATCCATCAGTTCACCAGCAGGAGGTACCTTCTAGTTATAGTTCTGTTACAGGTAATTATTTATTTGGTGTATTGAAATTGCAAGTGCAGCTTTGCTCAAGTACTCTGTGGAAATGGTTCATAAATCAATTATCTAAAATTTCTGTGTGCTGAAGTATTTGTGATGTAAACCTGTCACATTTTGGGTCAAAGAAAGATCCCTGTCAACCTCTGTGTTGTCCTTGCTACCTTTCTAAATGAGATGTGCGATCAGCCTTTCACAATTCTTGTGTTATAGACAACTAGTATGAGTTTAGAGATTTCTTTTGGATAGAAAAAGAAATATTAATAGATAAGAGGGGCAAACAAAGATAGGATAAGGTATCCTTCAAATTAAACCACAAAGCTGCAAAAGATAACAAGAAGTAAAAATGCCCGTAGGAAACCACTAAACAAACACAGCCCGGAGAGATGAGTGCAAAGGGAACTACCAGAACTGCCTTAAAACTCTCCTAGCAAACTGTCTCCACTAAACCACCACAATAAAAGGGAAAAACTAATTTTAAACTCTTCTAATTCTTTTAGGCTGTTCATTTTACTGTTGATGCTAATCTTTGATGTTACTTTTCTGCCTTATTTGGCAAAAAAATGGCACCTTTCCCTTATTACCGAACTGATTAACCAACTTCTTCTCCATTCATTCCAGATCCAGAAGTAATTGTGGATCATTGAAATCACTTGCATCAATGCATTGCCTAAAGGCCAATAGAAATAACTTCCGACCCAATAGAAATAACCTCCGCATCTGATGCACTCATGTTAACATATGCTCATGTTGGTCTACCGCTACGTGCCATAACGACTCACCTTCATAATACAAAACAAGAGATCTGGGGTTGTTTTAATCTAAGGTCTACTTTTTATGTGTATGGACATAGGAAACCATATGTGAAACTGGTTGAATCCTATGTTGTTAAGAAAAGTATACCTGATACTAGGTGAAGCCACTTGAGCTGAGGCCTATGGCCCAAATTGGTGAATAGTTGCATGTTGATTACCACCATTCAAGTACGTAACAACGACAAGGAATATTTATATATTGAATCAAAAGTCCTAATGAAGCACCCTTGGTAAGTGATAATAGAGTACTATCCTTTAACCACACCATACATGATACATCAAAACTATGCAACTGTTAAACAAGGTATTTTTGAGGGATGCCAGCCTAGTTGTCATCTTTTTGTATCTTGGACATTGTTACTGTTAATAGGATATGTTGTTGTGGGAACTTATCCTCAGTGCCTTAGCTACATGAATTACCTCATGTTCACACATTTGCTGAGAACCTGGCTACAGAATGCGTAAACCCCTTCCCCCACCATTTATGCTGTGTGCCCTTTATGATGAGTAGGTATGCGTAGTTATTATACTCAGATGTTTATTTTCCCTAAAGGTATGACTTAAGGAACTGCTGTTGGAACTACCACTGTGAGGAAGGGTTTCATAAAAATTATTCATTTTATTTTTTAAAACTTTGATTAATATCTGCATGCCCTTGAAAAGCAGGATTCTAGGCACCCTTTGAACTTACTTCCTGCCTTCCCTTATATATTTTCCACATCCAATCTGAATATATAGGGTAGAGCACTGCCAAGAAAATATATAGGCAAAACCATTAAGAAGGATTTAAATTTAAATGGCATGTTTACAGCCATGGTTTGTGATTGTACACAATGGTGTTGCGTGATACGTATAGCTGACCCTGCCCAGTGGGAAAAGGCACTTTTTCTTTATTTGCCGTTGTTGTAATCTGAGTTTTGATTTGCAGGTAATGAGGCAGCTGATAAGATTCAACAACCATACACAGTGTTTCCTTTGCCAATTTCCTCATCTCAAGAACAACGACATGTGCAACCATCCATGCAAGCAACCTTTGCATCTGCCAGCCATTCAGTGGAGCCTGCTCTCAATCTGGCTGATCAACCTTTAGACTTTGCACCTAGGTTTAGTCGTGAGAGTGACCTGCAAATGCAATCAACTTACAGTCATCATGATTCGGGTACTTCAATGAATAACTGGGCTGCTCCGGCAGCACCTGCTACTGGTTATCCACCAATACCTCCAATTCTTGCCTCTGGGTCACAGGTCTTAACTTTTACACTTTTTCCCCCTACTTACGTATGTATACATTTGAATATACAAAGCTTGACAATTGGGTGATTTTGCAGCATGACCCTTCTATCGCTGCTCCTGGTCATGTGGCACCACCATTTGGAAGGTTTCCTGGACCTGGCCTCCCTCCAACAATTCCACCAACTGGTGCACCCTTTGCCCTTACCACAGGAACTGCAGTTCATCCTACTGCAGCTTTCTCTGCTGATCCATATGGGGTTTCTGGTGTTCCTGAACGTCCTGAAGAAGGTAACTAACTATATTGCAAAGGTTAATGCTTGGATAGCAATGCATCATCAAATCTTATTTTGATATTATTTTTCAGGCTTCGGTCCCTAACTGGCTTAGAGAGGAAATAAAGAAAACGGTCATTGCTGCTCCTTCTGTAGAGCACCCTAAAGAGGAAACATTTATGGATGATGGCATTGATAAGTCATATGTCAGGGGTGATGAGACAGATAGTAAAAGCATTGATTCCTCTAAATCAGCTGAGGATGAAGACGATGAAGAGGTCCCATTCTTTGCCACTGAAGTTTGCTTCTGCAAAATGACATCTTTTATATATTTTAGCTTTGTTGTTTAAATATACTTTATTCACTTTAAATTTGACCTGACATATTCTATATGTAGGATCTTGCTGAAGCAGCTAAAACTGCAGCAATCAACCAAGAAATAAAGAGAGTTCTGACTGAAGTCCTTTTAAAGGTTAGTTTAATATGTGAATTGTTGTCATATCTAACACCTGTCTGTGTGTAGCAGATTAAGAGTAGCTTACACTGTAGCTCTAATTATATCTTCTTGTTAGGTTACTGATGAATTGTTTGATGAAATTGCAACCAAAGTTCTTAGCGAAGATGATCTGACCGCAGAAGGTAAATTGTCTGACGCCGTCTATTTTTCGTCTTAAATATATGTATCTATATAGATGATTGTATGCTAACTTTCTGGACTATAACATGTTGGAGGTTCTTAAAATTTGTTATATGCAGTGGGTCATAGTGCTGCTACTTCAAACCACATGGCATCAGCATCTCCACCTTCAACTCCAGTTCCCAAGGCATCTGCAAAGGTTCTTGTTCCAGTCAAAGCGAAGGAATTAACGAATGATGGTGCCACTGAAAAATCTAATTCCAGCTCTCCTGGAGATGTTTTAGGTCTTGGAAATTATGGTTCTGATGCTGATGATGGAGATGATGAAATTGAGAGTTCCAGTGTGCCAGCTCCTTCAGAAGATGCTAATTATCAGTCAGGGATTAAGAAACCTTTACAAGATATGAATGATTTTCCTGTTAATAGCAGTTCTCAAGTTGAAGAGCAAGGAAGAAGTCAAACAAATTTGGTGGATAAGGTGGTCAAAACCAGCTCATTGCAATCTAAAACTAGCAATGGTGCTGCTATTGATCAATTGCATGGTGATAAGGTGACCAGGGAATTAAAATCAAATTCTTCCCAGGTGGTTTCTAAAGATAATAGGGGGAATGAGCTTAATGCTTTTGAAAGAAGCCATGATAGATTTAATGGTTTTAGTTCTAAAGATACTTCAGGGATAGCAAAATCTGAACTGCCTGGAAAGGGTGTTGATGAGGAAAAAGCAACTGATGACCATCTGGGTAGGGAAAGCAAAAGAAGGTCAGAAAAAATGATCGACGGGATAGGAGTTCGGAGAAGGACTTTGTTAAGGAGGTACAAGTTAATAAGGCCGGAACAGATGAAAAAGTTAATGAGAGTCATAGAAGGAAGGATGAAAGACATCAGAGAAAAGAAAAAACAGATTACAGCAGTGAGGCAAAGAAAGAGTGAAAGAGCACAATTCAAGGCATGGGGAGAAGGCAAAGGAATCAGAGTCAAGGAGAAGGTCCTCCCATGGTGATGTCAAGGATGATAAGAAGGAAACAGAGAAGCCCCAGAGAAGTAGTGCCATTGAAGATACTAGCCGGAGAAAGGAGCATACAAAGGATAGGGGGAACATAAATCAAGGCAAAAAGATGCAAGTAACCCTGATAGGCACAGAAGAAGGCGTTCATCTTCAGTAGGCAGCAGAGGTAGAACCAGCAAGGACCATGCAGTTAATTATTCTGGTGATTCAAGTGGTGAAGGCTCAGATGGCTCAAAAAGGTCTAGAACAGATTCCATATAAGTCTTGTTTGGCTTGTTATCACATATATTGCCTCATTTCAGTTTTTGTACTGCAGGAAGCTGCATTCAAGAAAACGTGACTCATCACCATCTCCAGTCAGGTCTAAGCGAAGGTATTATTAAGAGATTCCTGACTTTGTTCAGGTTTGCAATATTTTGGGTGTTTCATAGTTTCTTGCAGATATTTGGATGAGCTGTTTGTTGCTTAGATAGCAATATATTTCTTCTCTTGTTCATATTCATATTCATATATGATATATAACACATTTATAGTCATAGTACTTCTCACAGTGCATGTTTTTTCATACACTTTGTGTATCAATTATTTTTTCCCTAGGATCTTGGTGATTTAACAAATAGCATTTCTTAGTTTATTCATTTGTGCTAAAATTTAGTCTTAGTTCTATCACTGAATTAAGATAGACTATTAGTTATACTGCCCTTCTTTACTTTACGCGCATTTGTGTTTGAGCTGCGGTGATACTACCCCCTTTTCTGCATTTTAATTTGATGATTTAAAGTAAATCTTCTCATGACCTGAGGATTAATCACACCCCTCAAGTTTGTGACTGAGACTACTATCTTGCTGTCACAATTCGTAAAAACCAGAAACTTATATCTTATTTATGCACTGTTTATGGACTTCAGCTTTGGCTCTCTAACCTTTTTTTTATTTATGTATTTTATGTATTTCTTTATCTTTATTTTTGCTGTAATATAATAGCTATCTACATGTGTATGTTTGTGTTGGAAGGTAATTTTATGGATACATGTATACAGTATACCTCTGCTGGGATAGCTTCCATTATTTATGAGATTACCATTGCATCTGAGTGCAACTGATGAGATTGTTGTTACTGAAGTTCTGAAATTGAAGATAGCAATATAGATGTTATAATTTGTCATGCACCGATTGATTGTTAACTTGTTTGTTTCAACACATTCAAGCTAAAATTTTGTAAGTTTGTGGATTCTGAAGCTGATGCTGGTTGTCATGCATTCAGTTTGCTTATTGTCTGTCAAATTAAATAGAATCTTGTCTTCACTGTATAAGTTATGTTGTGGCTTTTGGTGTTATCTCAATTTATGGATCTATAATCACTGACAAGACATTCAAGAAGCACAAGAAACCTTTTGTTTTGTTTACAATGGCATGGCACTTGTTTGGCCATGGTTGTTAAGGATTTGTGTCTCCTGAATGGCTGAATCTAACCAGGATAGAGAAGGATATCATCCATAGTTTTGTACTTCTTATTGAGGTTTTAAGATCTGGTAAACTTTTGACTGTATCTTCTAATCTATTAATCAGATACAGAAAATGATTTATGGTAATAGGCTGCTCCCAATGGAGTCTTGACTCTATGCTGGGTCGAGTTCTTTTTATAATAAACTCTGTCTACTCTTAACTCACCAAGTCAGTACGGTGGTTTCATTTTTAGACAAGTTTCGCGGTCTCCTCATAGCAAGCGTTCTCAGCGCAGGCATTCTCCCTACTCTTCTCTTGATAATGCCAGGTTTGTTGCCATAAAAGTTTTTCAATATTAAGATTTATGTTTTTGAGACAAAAACTTCGATCATCTTATAAGAATAAGCAACTCAGGTGAATTTGTGAAGGTTCTTCGTGTTTACCATACAATGCTGGCTTGTTTGCTTACTGTGTTTGCTTTTTCATGCAGAGGAAGGAGGTCAAGATCCAGATCGCCTGTTTGGCGGCAAAGATGAATGACAAGGACCAAAGATGGTTGGCATTGACAGCTCCAGGTTTCAAAAAGAGCACATAACCTGGGAAGATGGGGCAAAGTTTGTGACTCTTGCCCTTTGCAAGGACTCTCGATGAGTATGTACGGGAAAGGAAGTTTCTTGTCCCAATTTTTTGTAGGTTCAATATGATACTGGTATTTTCCTGGTTTGTTATTGTTCTTTGGGGAGAAGCAGAACAAAACTGGGATAGAAGTGGATGTGTGTTGTAATGTGCTTTGTTGTATAAAGAAAATACCGGCAAAATCCATAGCTTTATGTTCTTTATCTCCTCTACTAGAATTCTGGTATGTATTTAACCCCATCGATGTCCTAATTCCTGTTGACATATTCTATAGATGGGAATATACTCCAGATTTTTGATGGATGTGTTAGCTGAATGGTTTAGATCATTATTCGTTAATTTGATTTGCTGGTGATATTCTTTTGTCATTTTACACTCACATACCTTACCTGCTTTTAATTTATAATTTCTTAAATTCTAATTTATTTTCTAATTTATTCCTTGAGAATTAGACGTGACATTTTTAAAATATTACTTCTATGACAATATCATGCTTAATAAAATTACAAATAGGTTTTATTTACAAAACATCTCTTGATAGTTGGGTAACTGGATTAAACCAAATACTGTCAAATAATTTTGGTAAAGAAATATCATTAGAGATCATTGAATCAAATTTAGGCTCTTAATAGTAACATGCTCATGTAATAAATTGACGTTGAATTGGATCAGTAGCGGTTTTGTATCAAATGAACATTTTACTACCTAAGTGATAAATTTGTCTTGTAGACACTAATAAAAAAAAATTGTCTTGTAGACTATATGTTAATAAATCTAAAATTATTCAAAATAAAATAATACTATAATTTTTTAGAAAAAGTAATAAGATTTTACTTTATTAATATTTTTGAGAAGCATCCTGTTTTTACGTTAGATTTGTATTACATTGTTAAAGTCATAAAAGAAACTATTAAGTGTAGTTTGAGGAATTAGTTTCAAAAGAAACTTTTTTTCAACCCTCCTTTCCTGGCCTGGCTGGCACCCAAGCCACAGTCGAGATTGAATAGACTCGTGGTTGTCACTCATCTCATGTTTTTTGTGGAAGAAATTAAGCACCCTCCGTAAAATCAACGTGATTTTAGGCTATGGTTTATGTGACTAATTAAATTGCCTATGTTCGGATTCGGTGTGAACTGTGATCTTCCTTCGGTTTACCACCTGAGCAGAGTTCAAGTGAATAACAACAATACACGTTCCTACTTGTGTTCCTTTTACGTCTTGCATCTTGCCAATGGCCACATGCACGCCATTTGTGATCTCGTGATGCAGAAAAGTTGCAACAACATTGAAACTCATTAACTTCAATGTTACTCTTGATTCCTTGAAACTTGTTTATATGGATAGTCTTTTGGTATATAAAAAACTTGTCTGTAGCTTAACATGATAATCATGAGCTGTAATTGTAATTCTAGTCAGTTCAATTCCTAACAATAAGCACTGAAAATATCTGATAACTAGAGGTTTAATCCTTAAGAGAGTTCTATGTCTTCAAAGGATTTTTGTCATCACTGTAGGAGTGAATACCCAAGAAAAAAGTTTAACATGGTTAAAACAGATATTACAAGCCAATTTTGACTTTAGACTAGTAGATTATAATCTCTTCTATTCAAATTCAAGCTTTGAACAAAAAAGGAGCAAAGGGTATTTCTCTCTATATTCAATTATATATATATATTCAATTCAAATCTTCCAACTTGCATGAAGACCTTAGGAGGAAGCTAACGTGCTTGTGACGTCAAACTTCACATGTCTTAGAAAGTGGCCTAGTGGGTTTGTTACCCGTGCATATTTCTTTTATTCCTTCAGTTAAAGCACCACTTTTATTCTGTTTTAATAACCCATGCAAGAGTTGACAAACTAAAAAAGAAGTAACAGAATTTTCTTAGTAACGCTAGCTATGAAGGTCCATTTTTCCTGTTCCTTGCATTGCATTCTTCTGTGTCATGGCATGTCCTTTTTTTCTTCATAACATGTTAGTGTTGTATTTTGATTTTTGCAGGCATCTCAGTTGGAGCTTTGGTCAATTTGGCTATCTGGGTTTGTGTTGATTGGTCTTTCTCTATGCCACTCAAAGGTTATGTTTGCCCAATGATCACACAAGAATCATCTCCAAGCATAACAAGAATGCAACATTGGATTCGAGAAGCCTCAGTGTTGCCATATTCACGGCTCCTAAACCTTTTAAGGGCTCTACTGGGACCAGACAGAGACTGGCTGTTCAATCATGGCTGGCTCTATCTCCACACGTCACAGTTGTTTTGTACAGTCAGGACCCTTCTGTTGCCTCTTTTGCAAATGCTTTTGGTTCCCGGGTTTCGGTTGATGCCGACATTGATTTCACGTGAGCAAACTGGCCTTGATGAGCTAGAAGCCTAGAACATTGTATTCAGTCATGAATTTAAAATTGATATTGATTAGAGAATTTGTCATATTGGTGATATTCTAGTTGGTATACTGCATCACTCAAGTTCATTAATTCGTTTGTATTGTATGAAACTAATTGTATTATTTCAACTTACCAAGATTTTTATGTATGGGCTGGGGCTGGCAAGGATTGATTTGCACTTCATATGTGATTGACCGATTTAGAATTTGGCACACAACAGTACAAAATCAGAATTTTTTTAGATTCTTCTTTACTAAATCTCATGCCAGATAAAGAACAACATCATATGGTATATGCTCTTTCTTCTGAAGATTCTGACCAAAAAAAATATTGGTATTGGTAACTGCAAAAGATAAGCTAAGGCATTGTTTCCTAATGTACTAGGAAGTTCTATAGTTCTTCCCTCTAATCCATGTTTTTATGTATGCAGCTTCCTTGGTACACCTTTTTTCCATTCAATGATTGAAAAATTGCACACATTCACATCAGACATATCTGTTATCGTTGATCCTGAAACCGTTATCCTTTCTGGATTCATCTCCACTCTAAGTCATGCATATGAACTTGACCGCGATTGGCTTCTTGTTGCTTCATCTCAAAATGTTTCTTACTTCCCATTTCATTGGGATAAGTCTGGGAAACATTGGCTGGCAGATAATGGGAAACATGTGAAGATCCAGGAGGTATGAAAAAAGTCTTCAAAAGCGAATCCAGTCGACTGCACTTTGTTTTTTTGGTTAACGGTAGATCCATAAATTCATTCTAAGGTCTCAGAGAAAGTGCACACTGCAGACACTTGTCTTATTCAACTCCTTACCCCACACTCAATTTTTATGTTCAACATAACTATATTGAATTTTTCTTGTTCTTTCAGATGCTGAAAATACTTCAACAGAATTGGCAGTGGAATCATTGTTATACAAGTAAGCTCATGGCATGGAACACCAAGGGTACGCCCCTACATAATGGAGTTCTTCCTCCTTTCTTGTACGGTAAAGGTACACACAACAATTGGTTAATTCATGAGGCCATGTCATCTGAGTTCAGATTTGTGCTTGATGCTAGTTGGACCATCACAAGTTTCCATCTGAATGGAGAGGATGATTTTAATGGGAACTCTACTGCTTCAGATGTTGAAAATAGAAAATGGGAGTACATTGGTAATTCTCTTTTAGGGGCACACTATGGCTCATTCTTCTATAGTGAAGCTAATTATTCTAGCCTGCTCAAACTTCTGAAGTGTAATAACAAACACATTATTGTTGACACCAAGAATAGCATTGTTTATCCAATTGGACACCGAGGTGCAATGAACTTGTGGAAGGAAAAGGCTTTTCCTACTTGGTTAAATCAAAACACAATGTATTGCATTGCTGGTATGAAATCACAGGCCAGAATATTGGATTGCTCTTTCAAGGATCAGATGAAAATTTCAGCACCTCTGGAGCTTCCATTCTCCTTAGAATCACTGCTGTCTATCACTGCAGACAAAACTAAAACGATTGTGCTTACAGCTGCTGGATATAGCTACAAGGATATGCTCATGAGTTGGATTTGCAGATTGAGAAAACTGTCCATTAAAAACTTTATTGTTTGTGCGCTTGATCAGGAAACCTATCAGTTCTCCATCTTGCAGGTATGTGCTGTTCTTTCTCTGCAAAAATAATGTTCGTGATATTACTCATTTAGTTATTATCAATTAAAGATTTTCATAAGCATGTTTTATTGCTTATTGACTCTATCAAAATTCACTTAAATGCTAATTTTTTCATATGGGCCTTCTTACAAGCTTGCTGAATGCTTTTCCAAATTCTTGAAATACTCTCAGGGAAATTAGAGCAACAAAATTCAATGTATCGATGCCATCTTTAGTCTAACATAACCTGGAAACTTATCAAGAAATATGTGCTTAGAAAACGATCTTTTGCTAATATATTACAATTAAAGATTCAAGAGTTCTACCATGTTAATGCTCCCAATACCATGAGAATGTTCTTAAATCTTATTTAACTATTTCAAAGTTGTTACTGTCACAATTTTTTGCACCTGAATACAATTTTGGTATCTGAAATAGCAGTTATTGCAACTACTATTTCAAAGTAGTTACCTTGTGTTAATTACTTGTCACTCTTTCTCCTGTGGTAGGGGATTCCAGTTTTCAAGGATCCATTAGCTCCAAGTAATATCAGTTTTGATGACTGCCACTTTGGAACGAAGTGTTTTCAAAGGGTGACAAAAGTGAAGTCAAGAATTGTTTTGAAGATACTCAAGCTTGGTTACAATGTACTTCTTAGTGATGTAGATACATATTGGTTTAAAAACCCACTTCCCTTGATTCAATCTTTTGGCCCTGCTGTTCTTGCTGCACAGTCTGATGAATACAATAAACAAGGTGCTTATTCTGGTATCTCACTCTTGAAATTCATACTTTTCTCCTGTTTTGGTGTGTAAAACACAAATAAACTAAGTCAAGCAATAGCAGTGAAATGTAAGGTTTTGCTGTATAAACTGTTTGCTTCACCTATAATGAATTATGAAACATCTATTTTGCGTGCATACAGAAAGACTTGACATAAGGTGTATTTTCTGTACTTTGTATGCCATTTTTCCAAACTTTATTTTCAACTGCTCTTTCATTTTCACTTGTGCAGGACCAATAAACCTACCGAGACGCTTGAACTCCGGCTTCTATTATGCTCATTCTGATCCTCAAACTATTGCTGCTGTGGAGAAAGTGGTGAGGCATGCAGCAACTTCAGGCTTATCTGAGCAGCCAAGCTTCTATGACATACTATGTGGGACAGGAGGATCCAACCGTGTTGATGATAACAAATGTGTGGAACCTGAAACAAACCTGACAGTACATTTCTTAGATAGAGACCTTTTTCCAAATGGTGCTTATCATGACCTTTGGCAGGAGAAAAATGTCAGTGCAGCATGTTTGAAGAAGGGATGCTTCATTATCCATAACAACTGGATCAGTGGGAGGCTGAAGAAGCTGGAGCGCCAGGTCATGTCGGGTTTATGGGAGTATGATACTAGCAAAAGGATGTGTCTGCAGAGCTGGCACACTATTGAACCATGAAGTTAATTTTGAGGAACCAAATTGATGCCTTCTTATCTAGTCTAGGAAAAACTTTTGTTCTCAACCAAGAGGACAGAAACAAAAGCCATTACTCACTATTGTTTGTGAATGTGTCAAGCCTTGGTTTTACCTCTGCTTCATGGGGTGGAAATATTAAATTAGAGATGGCCGGCCATTGGAAACGAGAAGCATCTTTGGTGGCAACACCTATAAATGGTATTGACATCCCTTTCATTCATCCGCTACCTAACATTAACTCCCAAAAGACCATGGTGAAACTGTTGGTTTGCAAAACTTACAGTTGCAGGCTATGCTGAAGCGTGTGGCTTATTTTAGGCCTAGTAGAGAACACTAAGAAGGATTCCAAAGGGAAGCACAAGTTGAAAGGAAGCAAGGCTTCCCAAGAGTTTAGCTCGCGATCAAAGGATTTTCTTGTGAAGATAAGACATGTAGATGGACAAAAGGAGCTGTATAGATATGCATTTCCTGCATCAAAGTTGATGAGAAAGCATCATGGGATGTGTGTTGCCCGGCCAGAAGTCTTCAGAGACCCCCACCATTCGGTGTTAAGCCGAGAAGAGCTTTTGCTGCCTGGTCACAAGTACATCCTAATACCCTCCAAAGATGTGGACAGGCTGAAAAAAAAGCATCCAGCGCATTGCAAAACGAAGGAGTCTACTGGGTGGTGGCAAATGAGAAGCTGCGTACAAAGGCCAGGTCTCCTAGTGGACACAAACACAAAGAGAATGGCAAAGTCAAAGTGCCAAATGGAGTAGCTGGCCAAGACAGACATGTTGAGATCACCAGGTCTCCCAGTGGACACAGTCCCAAGGAGAATGGCAAAATGAAAGAGCCAAATGGGGTTGCTGGCCAAGAGATGTTGGAAACGAGGACAGCTTTGTCTCCTTGTGGGAAAAGCCAAGGGAACTGCAAAACCAAAGAGGCAAATGAGCTAGTTGAAGAGATAGAGGACACACAGGGGGATGGATCTCTAGGTGAGGGTGCGGTAGAGCAATCTCTTTTTGTAGCTGCAAGGGACTTCTATGTCCATAAGGAAAAGTGGACAAGATCATCAAGAAGAAAAGGGATAAAGGGAAGAAGCCGTTTGTGCCACCTCTCCCGAAGGGAAGATCATATCGGAGCCTGGGATGGCAACCCAGCCTCCCTCCTGTGAAAGAGCTCTCTCCATGATTTTGTTTATGGTTTGAATGATGATAACAAAGATTCAGGTTCACTGTGTCCTAACATGTGGCATCATATTAGTCATTGATTTCTTATAATATCTATATATTATAGTTTTAAATTATAACCGGAATGGTTGATGGTTGATGTCTCATGTGTAGGGTTCATCACAAACTAGTTTATATTAACATCACTCCTATGGTTTTTCTTTTGTGTAACTCCTATCCTGGTATGTTGCTGTGCCAGCCACTAAATTACTTATTTCTCTTCATGGATCCAATAAAATTGAGACATCATCTCTACCTTATTTTTAATAATATTGTTTACGCATTATAAACTTCAGCATACTAGAGAAGAAAAGAAAGAAAAACTGAAAGATGTGGAAAGCCTAATTATATGGAACTTCGCATCCTTATAGATGTTACTACTTTCGACATAAGCTTCCTTTGTCTATATTTTAGAAACCAAAGGAACTTCCAGTTACCATCATGCAATTCGAATTATCTTAAACATTTTTTGTTTTTTTGTAAAGCTCACCTCATTATTCAGCTCTATTCATCTGATTTGCTGCTCTTACACAATTTTCATAATATCATATTGTTCCACAAATATCTGGTCAAGAAGTCAAGAAACATTATGGAATAAACAGAAATAAGACAAAAAAGGTTAACATGAATCTATTAAGCACAGATATTGGGTATTCTCCGATATTTTTTCTGAATCTTTGATTTTAACCTACATGAATCTATTAAGACAACTTGTCACTCGCATTTTCTTGGTAAGTTCTCCCCTCAGAGAAGAAATGAGCACAGCTAATCACAGGCTTGGCTTAGGATCCAAACAGAAAAGATTCATCCCTTGCCAACTGAGTTAAGAACCTCCTACCCAAGATACCTGTGCTTCCACATCAATACTCATCTCCACTTTGTACCACAAAAAATAATCATGTGAAAGGCGGTGCTAGTAACATGAATTAATCACATATACACAAGCTGTTCTTCACATCTTGGAATGGACACTCATAAAATATAGGACAAAACGTTTGTCAAGATCCAAGTGTATAACACTGAGAGAATAGCACCAACTGGAATAGTGACTGTCCATGAAGCCACAATCTCCTTCACAGTTTCTGATCTAACGCTATTAAGTCCCCTTGCAAATCCCACACCCATCACTGCACCTACTAGAGTGTGTGTTGCTGAGATAGGCAGCCCCAGTCTTGAAGCAAACAGAACCACAGAGGCAGCAGCAAACTCAGCTGCAAATCCTCTTGTTGGTGTAAGTTCTGTTATCTTCTTTCCAATAGTTGCTATCACCCTATAACCCCACATCATTAGCCCCACGACAATTCCGAATCCTCCCCAGGCAAGAACATCAGTTGGAATAACAATCTCAGTTCCTCCTGCAGTGCCTTGAAGAATAGCTAGTGCACCTGCCAATGGACCTATGGCATTGGAGACATCATTTCCACCGTGAGCAAATGACATGAAACATGCTGAGAGGACTTGCATGTAACCAAAAACCCCATAAACTATTTCCAGTTGGGTACCCTTTGGACCTGCAACATCAGATAGGAATCCTATATTATGGTGGACAGTATCTTCTCTTGGCTCAGGATGTGGTGGAGTATTTGACTTGACAAGAAGATGTCCAAGTTGTTTTCTGATGATTCTGTCAACCAGAAAAGCACCAGCAGTTCCACAGGCTAAAGCCTGAGCCAGAGCTAAAGGAAAGCTCTTGCTAATAGGGAAGGCAACAAAAGATATCCCCGTCACTCCCAAGAATACAGCAATCGGTGCTGCAGCTGCTGCTGCTTGTCCTGGATTTGGTGCACTGTAAACAAACTGGATGGGAGCTAAGATTAGTGCTTGCATGAGCAGGAATTTAACATAGAACTTTTCTATTTTAACACCCAAAAGTGGGTGTCTATTGAGACACCCACTTTATCATCGTTGAATGCGATGCCCCCCACTTATCTCATTTATCCATTACATCAAACAGTAATAAAGTGGGTGTCTCAATGAACACCCACTTTCACTTTTAGGGTGTTGAAATAGCAAAACTTCTTAACATATTATCCCGTTAACAGATACAAAGTTTGAGGAAAAAAAAGAAAAGAAGAACTGACATGAGATTGGAGCCATTAGATAGCAGTTTTCATAATTTCCTATATGTAATTAAAAGGCTTTCCACAATTTGTAGAAGCATATGTAACAAATCACAACCATTAAGATTTGTTTATAATTTTGTGCACTATCAAATAAATCTCCCACTTCTTAAAGCATATCAAATTGAAGAGATGAACTCTAACCCAAAGGTTTTAGGTTCAAATCTCACTAGATTGTAAGAGTTTAGAGAAGAGGGATGAACTACCCAGTGTACTGCAAAACGTAATGAACAAAAAGAAAAGGATTACAATGTTTTGGGGATTCAAAAGTCCTCAAGCCAAAAAAATGTCTGAAACTGTGTCCAAGTAGTGTCATTGATAACTGATAATTCCAAATCCAAAATTATTATATGTCTAGTTACTCCTAAAACCTTATGGTTCGTTAGGAAACTTGAGCAGGAAAATTATTGTGTACTACAAAGTCTTTCTTCTATGCATTTTAATCACTTTTGCTGGACTAAATTTGAAACCAAATCAGCAGAAGTAGAAAACCTTGAACATTTTCTATATCACAATATGCAAGTAGGATAAAAAAGCATACCCTCCGGATGCATTTGTAGACAAGAAATGATACAGCTGCTCCCATTAGTGGTGAGATAACCCAAGAAGAAATCACCCTTGCCAGTGAAGCCCAGAAAACAGCTCCAGCACCTCCATAGGCTAGACCAAACCCCACCATTGCTCCAACTATACAATGGGTGGTAGATACTGGCCAACCATAATATGATGCACACTGCATAGCACAAAGTTGTAAGTAGCTAGTGAATTTCATTGCCTATTTGAACATAGCATAATTCTATTTTTTTTGGTTTTCCTTTTGAACCAATCTATTAGCAAATAATTATTGGTTATTTGGTTCCTTAGTGACTCATAAAGCTTAATGACCAGGTTCAGATAGTAATATACATTGTTCTGTCTTTGCTGATACAAGCCTGAGTTACAACTTACATGTTTCCATTTTCTTCAATCATTCCAAAAGGAGCATTTTTCAAGAAGTAAATATAAATAAAATTATGTTGCAAACGTATATAATCATAGATTTTAATCATGCTTCTTTTGTATCCTTTTACTTTCTGTTCTGATTACAGCAACAACATGTTCGGCACATCATACAGCATATTACCCCCCCCCCCCCAAAAAAATATATATATAAGATCTATTTCCATGTAGCCGCAGACACTCACTACAAAATTGTACTTAAGGGACACACACACCCCGATGTCTTTCCAAAGGCCCATAAAGAAAGATTAAAAAAAGGAATTAGCTGTTATTTGCCAGGGTAGTGTCCAATGTTTGAATGTTTAACCCCAACTCGATTCCTTCAGAGTTTTCTAAAAAGCAGTTCTCTTGATATGATCGTAGGAATCATTCCAATCCCACAAAGCCATCTTGTTATTAGCTCCCCCTTTCGTCTGTTATAAGAATAAGATTGTTAACACTCAAGTAGGTGAAGTAAAACAACAATGATTCAATAATCAGTGCACTCACTATCTTAGGCACAATTGACCCCATGAAACACCTAAACAAGCACAAAAGAGCAAACACAACAAAACACTTTGTTGCATTGTATCTTGCACATTGCTTACCCCAAAACAAAAAAAATCCATAGTCAGAAAGAAATCATATGTTAACTGAATCGGGCTCTTTTGTGCTAACTCCAGAATCTAGATAACAGATTCATTATTTGTACACAAATTTTAGACACTCAACTAAATAAAATACAGATTTCAGTTTCAACGTATTACCTTCACTAACTGTGTCAATTCATTATTGGTTAACCCGTTAACACTTACAATTGAAACTTACATTTATTTAAACTAGGATCACCACATTTTGATTTGAAAGTCTGTACCTATGAAGCATATATACAGACATGGACACGGGATACCACAAAGACACACCAAACTCA
>JAMLFY010000311.1:0-42439 GCA_030441495.1 Dalbergia oliveri | reverse complement strand
CTAGATTGAAGCCTATGAGCAATAAAATAAAGAATATGACTTAGTTCTTGTAGTTTTGTTTAGACAAAGTGATGAACTTTGGGTCCATTTCCTTAAGCTTGATGGTGAGTTCAAACCTTAAGATTTCTCTTGAAGTCTAGGTGCTAAGAACTCTAAAGCTTGCCTTATGATACATAATGGGTTGAGGTTTATGTTCCTCTAAAAGTCTTGCAAGAGCTCTAGTAAGACAAAAACAAGTTGCATTCATGTTTAAATTTATGTCTTGCATCTCATGTTTATTTTGATGTTATCACTAATTTCACAAGAGTAAATGAATGAACTTGCATTACCATATTTAAATTCCCAAGCTTGCATTTCATGTTTATATTTCAAGTCATCACTTAATCCTTAAAGATAATAATGAAGTTGCATCTCATATTTATGCTGTCACTTTACTTTCTAATGAAGAGTAAAATAAAGTGCATGGCATGTTTAAGATTTTGTCATCACCTAAATACTCTAGAGCTCAAAGACTTGCCCTAAGTATCCTAAAAAGGAAACTCCATTCAAAAAGAAATGGATGAGTTTTGGTATGAACCAACAATGGTTTGATTTTGTAAAATACATGAATAATTTTCAAGGAAATGTTGGAAAACTGTTTTATGAGGTCTCAGGAGTTAAAATAGTTTGGAATGTGTCAAAATCATGTTTTCTCAATTTTCGAGGTTCTGGTAATCGATTACCACCCATGTAATCGATTACCAGAATTTTCCGAAGGACTTTTGGTTCTGGTAATCGATTACCAGAGCAGTGTAATCGATTACTACGGCTTTTATGCCCAGGACCTCTTCTGGAAACCCTGTAATCGATTACTATAAAGTAATCGTTACCAAATGTCCTTTACTTTTCCGAAACAGATTTAACCCTAAGTAATCGATTACCGTCGTATGTAACCGTCCCTATGTCCTTTACTTTTCAGAAATTTAACCCTACGTAATCGATTACCATTATGTGTAATCGATTCCATTGTTAAAAACCCAGAATGAATTGAGCTCCTGGTAATCGATTACTAGGAACATGTAATCGATTACAGAACACCTTTTGTTTTAAGAAACATTCCAAGAGAAAACTAGCAACTTATATGCATTTCAACCCAAGAGATTATGTGATCTTATGGGTTCATGATATTCGGTTCTATGTTTGGCTCCTATATAAAATGCTGTTCTAAGGTGTTAAATGTGTAAAATTATGTTGAGTGAAGCAAGGATCGATTTAGAGAAGCTAGTAAAGAATAAGTAACTAAAAAGGGACTTGAGATGAGAATTCTAGAACACCTTAATACAAAGAAGTGCAAATCTGTTCTAGAATGGTTAATTCAGGGATAAATGATTCATAATTAGTAAGACATGTACAAGATCCCTTCATAAATGATTAGGTGCTAATTCTAAGTATAAGATGATGATAAGAGATCTAAGTGGTTTATAACTTAGAGAACATGCCTAGGAATCCCTCATAATTGATCTAAGAATTAATTATGGAGTTTAGGCGAAGATGGATCTTAAAAGGGTCGCGAATGGAGATTCTAGAGCCCCTTAAGCAAATGATATATATTTCTGCCCTTTTATGTTAGATGCTGTGGAATCTTGGTGAGTTCAAATTTTAGAGGAAAAGTTTAAGTGCCAACCCCTAGAGGGTAATAATAATGCAAATACAAGTTTAAAGCCCGAAAAGGGCAAAGCATAAGATCCTATGAGATAGGTGGACGAGAGAGTATGATTATGATGATGAACCTCGTGCACACTTATGATGATGTGATTATGTTAGTTCCTTGAGCATGAAACTTTATATGCATAATTTGATGAATTGTTGTGTTTGAAATGCATAATGTTTCAAAGATATGAATGAAATTGAGAAATATGCTCATGTGAACTAGAAAGTTGTGGCAATGAGAAAGTTCCATGAAAATGATGCATGTGACTGAAATTATGTGGCATGACTCAAATTTGAGGAAATTCGGAGAGTAGTGTTATGCGCGAAATTTCCGTCAAATTTGAGGGACAAAAAGAAAGTTTTTGAGAAATATGAAGTTTAAAGTTATATGCAGAGAACGCATTTCTCCTGCTCCGGTGAGAGAAAGTAAACAGTGGGGGGTATGGACGTCGAGCCATACGAAGCGGACAAAGTTGCTTGGTCTTAACCAGTCGATGCGTTTCGAAGAAGGAGAAAGTCCCATGATGGGTGATCCTTAGGCCCCCTACCGTACTCTGGGAGTCGGGATTATGATATTTATGATTCGCTTATCAAGAGGATAAGTAAGAACTAGTGACGACTAGTTAAGGTATGAGCTCATAGCCTAGCTTAAGGGGTGCGGTTACTATATTATTGGTGACACAAGTATGAGAAAAGGAAAGATGATCAAAGAAAAGTTTCATGCCACACAAATGTTGTTTGAATTATTGTTTGATTTACCTAAAGTGCTACCATGCATCCATGAAACATTATGTTGCATACATGCATTAAGAATCATTATAAAAGACATGGACCTTGGACAACAACCTTTGTGAAAACCTCATAATGAACCTATGCATGCTCAACCTTTTCATAATAAACCCAAGGTTCCTGGGGACGTAAACGATGGCACTAGGATAGAGGACTTCCTCCTGAGATTCTTAGTAAGAATTCTCACCCCTCTCTCTCTTTTCTTTCCGTTACGTCTTCAATCGATGGCGTCGTTCGTGATTTTCATTGACCCGCCTACATGGGAGGTGCACTATGACCCCGGCATCAGTCCTACCACTTCAAGGGTCATTGCGAGGTGCGCGTTTTGCATATGTGGGACGCCCTTTTGCTTTCCCGTCTCAGCTATCACTTCGATCCGACTTCACCCTTTGGCGACGACCTGATCTTTGAGAGGACACGACCAGGAGATGGGCAGACCGTCGTGCCCGGACCTTCCTCGTCGAGAGTTCGCGGATATCCTGAGTATGTTCCCCGTTCTCGTTCAGAGGCTGATCCTTGGAGGGATCTTCCCTTCGTTCCCTATGGGTCACGGAGGAGGTAGTGAGGACACGGTCACCCGCGAGGCATGCGAGGCGCGTTCGGACAGCCGAGAGCGACCAGCGCGGAGGCCACGCGCTCCCTCGATTCCCATGCCTAGATCTGGCTTCGTTGGGCTACATCCGAGGAGCTTCGTAGTCGCGGGCTACATCTCCCCAGGCGAGGACCGGCGTCACAGGTAGGCTTGGAGTGGGAGGGTAGTGATAGTTGGGTGTTTATCTTTTGGGATTATTACCATGTATTTGTCTTTATGTTTCCCATTGTCAGACTCTGCCCACTAGTGCGGGTAAGACTTTATGTTTCTCTTATATTCTCTTGTGATGTACTAAACTATATTATCTAATGTAATGAGGAATGATGTTTATGATGGATGTGTTCTTTAATGTTTATATTCTGTATGTTTTATTTCTTCGCTTCACGTTGTTTATGTTACGCGCAAAGGCTCGCACTTTGGTTTATATAAATCATTTCAAAAAAAAAAATTCCGTATTTCGCTAAGTATTTTATAAATGAATTTAAAGAGAAGTAATAACTAATAATTAGTCTTGATACGTCCTAGGCGTATTGAGGTTAAATATTAGGGTGTTACATTATGGTATAGAGATTGATTCTACAAGAGCCTGAGGATTGGGCTGACCATGCTTAGAAGCATGTTACGTTAGTATGTCATGTGTAGTGCTTAGCTATTAGAGATAAGCTATAGGATAGGCATTCATGACCTTGTCTCCTTGTTATGCCATGGTAACTAGCTCATTTAGTTTGGAATGTTGAGCATGATCACCTCGGTATTTGTTGACTTGTGTGCTTAGGGACCAATGGCACCCGGGGCAAAATGGGAACGCCGACGGGGGGTGAACGGGGAGATGGCTGGTCTAGTTATACGCGAAATGGCTAGGGCGATGGAACGCATGTTCGGCGGCATGAATCAACCAAGGGCACTGCTCAAGGTCCCTGGAAGTGTGGAACAAGCCCGTTTGGAGTTCAGCAAGGCTAATCCCCAACCTTTCGTGGAGCTCTAAACCCGACAGGCTGATGAGTGATCAAGAACATGGAAAAGATCTACTCCGTAGTTACTGTTCGGAGGAGCAAAAGTCACTTCCTGCCTACATGATGGAAGCCGACGCATTTTGGTGGACGGCACCCGAAGGTTGCTAGAAGCTACGGGCGCGGCCATCGATCAAAGTGTAAGACGTACTTCTATGAGAAGTATCAGGAATCCGTGAAGAACGCCAAGGACATTGAGTTCATGCAGTTGGTCCAAGGTGGAATGTCTACGCCCGGTCACGGCGAAATTTGAAGAGTTGATCAAGTTCTCACGAGTTTTCCAAACCCGATGAGGTATGGAAGTGTGTAAGTTTGAAGCCGGTCTAAGGGCCGAACTTAACTTGCTGTGGCACACATGGAGATTAGGGACTTCCGACCCTAGTCAACAAGTCCGAATCATGAAGAAGGGCACAAGAAGATGAGTGGGCAAGGGTGGATCGTCCCGTGGTTTGGACCTAAGACCCAGAAGTTCAAGCCATGAATTGGGACTCAAATGAGGAACCACTACCATCCTTACAATCCAATCAGTTCAAGCAACAACAACAACATCATCAACCACAACAACAAAGAGGACCCAACAATCAACCATCTCGGCAGACCTACAAGGCCAAGACCTCAACCCCAACGGCCGCGGGAAACCAAACCATGAGACAAGGCGGAATGGGCGGTCCTCGCAATAACAACAACAACAATCAACAAGGAGGGCCCAATGGGAACAAGAACAAGGCACCAGGAGCCCTTCTACTCCAGGGATCCGCACAACTGGAGTGCCGCCTTGGAAAGAATCATGGCAACCGTCCCTCCTCACGGGCAAGGAGTGTGTTTTCAATGTGGCAAGCTCGGCCACTGCAAAGGCTGCAAAAGTGATGGAGGGTCGTAAGTAGAAAATCCCCGACCGCAACACCAAGGACGAGTCTTGCCCTCAACGCAGAGGACGCACATGGATCCAACGACCTCATCGAAGGTAAGTGCGAACTAAATGGTAGGACCTTAATTCCTATATGACTCTAATCACTTCGTTATTTCTCAAGATGCTAGTGTCGAGTCTCTAAATTTGCAAGTTTCTAAGCTTCCTTTTGATCTCGTTGTTTCTACTCCTACCAACCGTCATGTACATACATGTAACTGTTTCTAAATTGCCATCTTACCGTTGAAAATAGATCTTTTGTCATAGATTTAATTTGTTTACCCTTGAAAGACATAGGCGTAATCCTTGGCATGGATTGGCTTCACGCTAACCATGTGTTGTTCGCTGTCATACCAAATCTGTTATTTTTCGTCATCCCCCTAGCAAGACTAGTCAAACCTTGAAACTTTATGTGAATGTCGTAGATGTCTTTCTGTAGTGGGGAGAAAACTAAGGGATATGTCCTAGCCAACCACGAGGATCAACTTCAGACGAAACATATAGCATTTGCATACTGGTAGAGAGTACCCCGAGGTATTCCGGATGAGATACCCGAGTTCCCTCCCGAGAGAGAGGTGGAGTTCTCCATCGAGTTGGTCAAGGGAACGGGACCTATCTCGATAGCCCCGTATAGGATGTCACCCTTGGAGTTGAAGGAATTGAACAGATTGGAAGAGTTGTTAGAAAAGAGTTTTATCAACCTAGTGCCTCACCGTGGGGAGCCCCGGTTTTGTTTGTTAAGAAAAAGGATGGGAGCATGAGATTATGTATAGATTATAGGCAATTGAATCGTGTGGCGGTGAAAAATAAATACCCTTTGCCTAGGATTGATGATCTTATGGACCAGTTGAAAGGAGCGGTGGTATTCTCCAAGATTGATTTGAGGTCGGGACCACCAAATTGAGTAAGAGATGAGGATATACCTAAAACCGCTTTAGGACAGGTTGTACGGACACTTGAGTTCGCCGTGATGTCCTTTGGACTGACAAATGCACCCGTTGTGTTTATGGACTATATGAATAGGATCTTTAGACCCTATTTAGATAAGTTCATGGTTGTTTTCATAGATGACATACTCATCTATTCAAAGACTCACGAGGAGCATGAAAGTCACCTGAAGTTGGTTTTAGAGGTGTTGAAAGAAAGAAGTTGTATGCTAAGCTCTCTAAGTGTGAATTCTTGGTTGGAGGAAGTGAAGTTTTTGGGACATGTAGTATCAAAAGGTATAGCTGTTGACCCTAGTAAGATAGAAGCTGTATGATTGGGATATATCTTAACCACGTATCTTGGAAATATCTAGCTTTTTGGGTTTAGGTCATACCGTAGGTTGATCAAAGGTTTTTCCCAGGATTGCTCTTCCCCAACCAAGCTAACTAGGAAGAACACCTTGTTTTCATGGAATCCCGATTGTGAAAAGAGCTTCCTAGAGTTAAGGGAAAGGTTGACCTTTACTGAGTTCGGTTTTGCCCGACCCCAATGTACCCTTCGAGGTATATTGTGATGCTTTCCTGAAAGGTTTAGGATGTGTGTCTGATGTAAATAGGAAGCAGTAGCCTATGCGTTGAGACAACTCAAGCCTCATGAGGTTAATTACCCTACCCATGACCTAGAAGTTAGCCGCCATAAATGTTTGCCTTGAAAATATGGAGGCATCACTTGTAATTGAGTGAGGTTCTAAGTTTTCTCCAATCATAAGAGTCTTAAGCATCTCTTTGATCAAAAAGAGCTAAACATGAGGCAAAGAAGGTGGATGGAGTTTCTAAAGGACTATGATTTCGGCCTAAGTTACCACCCGGCAAAGCCAATGTGGTTGCCGATGCCTTGAGTCGAAAATCATTACGCTTATCCCACATGATGGTCAAGGAAGTTGAGCTCATAGAGAAGTTTAGGGACATGAATTTGGGGATGTCAATAACAGAAAAAGTGTGAAGATGTGTCATCTTACAGGAACAAGTGGGTTTAAACAAAGGGTGATGATGGCACAAGTAGAAAATGAGGAGTTTAGGGAGACTTAGAGGCGGTAAGGCTGGAAAGCTTAAGGGTTTTGAGCAAGGGGCAGATGGATTGTGGAGGTTTGAAGGGCGGATGTGTACCGCAAGATGGTGACCTCCGAGAGAGTATCTTGGAGGAGGCCCATAAAAGCCACTTCACCATCCATCCTGGTGCCACCAAGATGTATCAAGATTTAAAGAAGATGTTTTGGTGGCCCGATTGAAAAGGGACGTAGTAGCCTGGGTTAGTAAGTGCTTGGTCTGTCAAAGGTGAAGATTGAGACAGAAGCCTTCAGGAATGTTGCAACCTTTGCCTATCCCCGAATGGAAGTGGGATAGTATATCTATGGATTTTGTGACCAGCCTACCCCGAACCCAAGCCGGCCATGATGCTATATGGGTAATAGTGGACAGGCTTAACCAAGTCGGCCCATTTCCTACCCAATTTACATCGATAGTAAAAGGTTACACCTAGTCCCATCGACGATAATTTCTGACGGAGATCCGCGGTTTACGTCGCGTTTTGGGGAGCCTTTCAAAAGGCGTTTGGTTTAAGTTGTGCTTAAGCACGGCTTACCACCCCAAACAGATGGACAATCGAAAGAACTATCCAAACATTGGAGGATATGCTAAGGGCATGTGTTTTGGATAAAGGGAGTTGGGATAAGTACCTCCGCTCATCGAGTTCGCGTATAGAAACTTATCATGCGAGTTCGACATGGCATACGAGGCCTTGTATGGAAGGAAGTGTCAGTCGCCTTTGTGCTGTCATGATCTCTGAGAACAAAGCATTTTGGGACCGGATGTAGAAGGGAAACCACAGAGCAAATAAAAATGATCAAGGATAGAATCTTCAACTCAAAGCCGACAAAAGAGCTATGCGGACAAGCGGCGAAGCGAGAATTCCAAGAAGGTGAGCATGTTTTCTTGAGGATAACTCCCACTACAAGAATAGGTAGAGCCATGAAAATCAAGAAATTGAGTCCCCATTTCTTTGACCTTTTGAAATCCTTCAGGAAGTCGGGAGGTCGCCTACAAATAGCCCTACCTCCAAATCTGCAAATCTTCATGACGTCTTTCACGTCTCCCAGCTGAGAAATATCAATCGAACCCTAGCCATGTGTTAAAGCCAGAACATGTACAGTTGAGGGAGGACTAACTTTCAACCTGCCACCAACGAGGATCGTGGACCGTGGTGTGAAGAGTTGAGGAGTAAGTCCGTTCCTTTGGTGAAGTCGCGTGGGGAGACAAGACGGAGGAGTACACATGGGAGTTGGAACGAGATGCGGATGAAGTATCCAGCTTTCTAAGGTAACGATTTTAAGGACGTTCTTTTTAAGGAGGGGAGTAATGTAACGCCCGATTTCCTCCGTTAGAGTACAAATGACCGAAATGCCCCTGAGGTCATTTTTACCCGAAATTCGAGGACTTGCGGCAACCCTCGAATGGGTCAACTCGATGTTTGAAGGGGATTATGCTGTTATGAATGATATCCAGGAGGAACCTCGTTTTCAAACTTCCGCAAAATGACCAAAATACCCCTCTGTGTCTACACGGGTAAAAGATGCCGTTTGAGCCCGAAACTTTCCAGGAAGTTTAGAATGATGTTTATGAGCAATGTTTGATGTTTAGTCTGCCCGAAGGTCCCAGGCAGTTTTAGTGTAAAATTACCATTTTGCCCCTAACAGTGTACATGCGCCTAATGAAGCAATAAGCCGAACCTAAGCAATATTAGGCTCTAATCGAAGATTAATTTATTTGATAATTAATCTAGAGTCAAAATGATTTATTAAGGTTAATTAGAACCTAAGATTGCTTAGATAAACTCTAATTGTATTCTTTAAATTCAAGATTGCTAGTCATGGAATCTTGAATAGTGTTTTTCTCTCTCAATTCCTTAAATTAAGGAATTGAGCCATACCTCATTTGACCAAAAGAATTATTTTAAATTACTAATCTAATAAGATCACCCTCCTAATCAAGTCTTGAACCACCTCAATTAACCATTTTCTCACCTAAACGCTTGCTTACAAACTCCTAATCAAAAAGCCTAATCATAGAAACACTTAAACACATCCTTAAACCACAATTACATGAACAAAAATCCCTTCCCCTTGGCTGATGAGGAGGCCGAAAATCTGTCCCCAAATGGTGCCACATGTTGAGTTTTGATGCACTCCAAGCCCATGCCTTAGGCCATACCTTGCCCATGCTTCCAACCATGCTTGCCATGCCTAAACCCATGCTTTTGTAAGAGATATTTCCTCCCCTCCTCCTCTCCAAAATGGGTTCCTCCCCTTTCAGCCTCATGTTGAAAATTTCTATAAATACCAAGCCTTGATGAACCTTGTCACACTTTGGTTCACTTGGTAAGTTCACATTCTTGCAAATTCTCTCATTCCTCTCAAATTCCCTCAACTTGGCTGATTTCTTCCTCAAGACTCCAAAAGGATTTCCTTCTCCTTCCATCTAGAAAACAAAGCTTTCTTACATCTCTTCAAGACTTCTTAAGGTAGGGGTTAAGTTTTGATGATTTTTGTTTGTGTTCTTCAAGAAAGTTCTAGTTTTTCTCTTGGTTTCAAACTCCTTTTCCTTCCTTTTCTTTTTCGGCCAGAGGCCTTTTACAAAAAGAATGTGAGCTTGATGATGAGGTTTCAAGATAATGATTTGTTGTTGTCATGTGAGAAACCTCTAAAGCTTGAAACAACTTGGTCTTGGACCATACATGCTTGGATTTCCTTCTCTTTCTTGGCTTAAGTTTCGGTTTTTCCTTTCCTCTTTCCTTTAAGGATTTCAGTTTTCTTCTATGGATTTGAACAAAGTTTGTAAAATATGTCTAGTAGATCACAAAAGTTTTGTTAAGAAAGTTAATCTCATGATTTCAAAGAGCTCTATTACCCTTGCCAACCTTAAAGTTGGTTCGGCCGTTTAGAATCGCTAGATTGAAGCCTATGAGCAATAAAATAAAGAATATGACTTAGTTCTTGTAGTTTTGTTTAGACAAAGTGATGAACTTTGGGTCCATTTCCTTAAGCTTGATGGTGAGTTCAAACCTTAAGATTTCTCTTGAAGTCTAGGTGCTAAGAACTCTAAAGCTTGCCTTATGATGCATAATGGGTTGAGGTTTATGTTCCTCTAAAAGTCTTGCAAGAGCTCTAGCTAAGACAAAAACAAGATGCATTCATGTTTAAATTTATGTCTTGCATCTCATGTTTATTTTGATGTTATCACTAATTTCACAAGAGTAAATGAATGAACTTGCATTACCATATTTAAATTCCCAAGCTTGCATTTCATGTTTATATTTCAAGTCATCACTTAATCCTTAAAGATAATAATGAAGTTGCATCTCATATTTATTTTATGCTCTCACTTTACTTTCTAATGAAGAGTAAAATAAAGTGCATGGCATGTTTAAGATTTTGTCATCACCTAAACACTCTAGAGCTCAAAGACTTGCCCTAAGTATCCTAAAAAGGAAACTCCATTCAAAAAGAAATGGATGAGTTTTGGTATGAACCAACAATGGTTTGATTTTGTAAAATACATGAATAATTTTCAAGGAAATGTTGGAAAACTGTTTTATGAGGTCTCAAGAGGTTTAAAATAGTTTGGAATGTGTCAAAATCATGTTTTCTCAATTTCTAGGTTTGGTATCGATTACCACCCATGTAATCGATTACCAGAAGGTTTTCGAAGGACTTTTGGTTCTGGTAATCGATTACCAGAGGCAGTGTAATCGATTACTACGGCTTTTCATGCCAGACCCTTCTGGAAACCTGGAATCGATTACTTATAAAGTAATCGATTACCAAATGTCCTTTACTTTTAAGATTAACTAGTAATCGATTACCGTCGTATGTAATCATTACCCTATGTCCTTTACTTTCCAAACTTAACCTACGTAATCGATTACCATTATGTGTAATCGATTACCCGTTGTTTTTGAAAACCCAGAATAATTTAGCTTGGTAATCGATTACTAGGAACATGTAATCGATTACCAGAACACCTTTTGTTTCAGAAACATTCCAAGAGAAAACTAGCAACTTATATGCATTTCAACCCAAGAGATTATGTGATCTTATGGGTTCATGATTTTGGTTCTATGTTTGGCTACTGTATAAATGCTGTTCTAAGGTGTTAAATGTGTAAAATTATGTTGAGTGAAGCAAGGATCGATTTAGAGAAGCTAGTAAAGAATAAGTAACTAAAAGGGACTTGAGATGAGAATTCTAGAACACCTTAATACAAAGAAGTGCAAATCTGTTCTAGCATGATTAATTCAGGGATAAATGATTCATAATTAGTAAGACATGTACAAGATCCCTTCATAAATGATTAGGTGCTAATTTCTAAGTATAAGATGATGATAAGAGATCTAAGTGGTTTATAACTTAGAGAACATGCCTAGGAATCCCTCATAATTGATCTAAGAATTAATTATGGAGCCTTAGGCGAAGATGGATCTTAAAAGGGTCGCGAATGGAGATTCTAGAGCCCCTTAAGCAAATGATATATTTTCTGCCCTTTTATGTTGAGTGCTGAGTGGAATCTTGGTGAGTTCAAATCTTAGAGGAAAAGTTTAAGTGCCAACCCCTTGAGGGTAATAATAATGCAAATACAAGTTTAAAGCCCGAAGGGGCAAAGCATAAGATACTGAGATAGGTGGACGAGAGAGTATGATTATGATGATGAACCTCGTGCACACTTATGATGATGTGATTATGTTAGTTCCTTGAGCATGAAACTTTATATGCATAATTTGATGAAATGTTGTGTTTGAGATGCATAATGTTTCAAAGATATGAATGAAATTGAGAAATATGCTCATGTGAACTAGAAAGTTGTGGCAATGAGAAAGTTCCATGAAAATGATGCATGTGACTGAAATTATGTGGCATGACTCAAATTTGAGGAAATTCTGAGAGTAGCTGTTATGCCGCCGAATTTCCGTCAAATTTGAGGGACAAAAAGAAAGTTTTTGAGAAATATGAAGTTTAAAGTTATATGCCGAGACGCATTTCTCCTCCTCCTGAGGAGAAAGTAAACCCGTGGGTATGGACGTCGAGCCATACCGAAGCGACAAAGTCGCTGGCTTAACCAGTCGATGCGTTTCGAAGAAGGAGAAAGTCCCATGATGGGTGATCCTTAGGCCCCCTACCCGTACTCTGGAGTCGGGATTATGATGTTTATGATTCGCTTATCAAGAGGATAAGTAAGAACTAGTGACGACTAGTTAAGGTATGAGCTCATAGCCTAGCTTAAGGGGTGCGGTTACTATATTATTGGTGACACAAGTATGAGAAAGGAAAGATGTTCAAAGAAAAGTTTCATGCCACACAAATGTTGTTTGAATTATTGTTTGATTTACCTAAAGTGCTACCATGCATCCATGAAACATTATGTTGCATACATGCATTAAGAATCATTATAAAAGACATGGACCTTGGACAACAACCTTTGTGAAAACCTCATAATGAACCTATGCATGCTCAACCTTTTCATAATAAACCCAAGGTTCCTGGGACGTAAACGATGGCACTAGGATAGAGGACTTCCCTACTGAGATTCTTTAGTAAGAATTCTCACCCTCTCTCTGTTTCTTTCCGTTACGTCTTCAGATATCGATGGCGTCGTTCGTGATTTTCATTGACCCGCCTACATGGGAGGTGCACTATGACCCCGAGCATCAGTCCTACCACTTCAAGGGTCATTGCGAGGTGCGCGTTTTTGCATACGTGGGACGCCCTTTTGCTTTCCCCGTCTCCATATCGCTTCGATCCAACTTCACCCTTTGGCGACGACCTGTCTTTGAGAGGACACGACCCGAGATGAGCAGACCGTCGTGCCCAACCTTCCTCGTCGGAGGTACGCTTATATCCTGAGTATGTTCCCCGTTCTCGATCAGAGGCTGATCCTTCGGAGGGATCTTCCCCTTCGTTCCCTATGGGTCACGAGGAGGTAGTGAGGACACGTCACCCAGCCGAGGCATGCGAGGCGCGTTCGACAGCCGAGAGGCGACCACGACGCGGAGGCCACGCTGTCCCCTCGATTCCCATGCCTAGATCTCCGCTTCGTTGGGCTACATCCGAGGAGCTTCGCAGTCGCGGGCTACATCTCCCAACCGAGGACCGGCGTCACCAGGAGGCTTGGAGTGGGAGGGTAGTGAGTTGGGTGTTTATCTTTTGGGATTATTACCATGTATTTGTCTTTATGTTTCCCATTGTACCTAAGCTCTGCCCACTAGTACGGTAAGACTTTATGTTTCTGTTATAATTCTGTTGTGATGTACTAAACTATATTATCTAATGTAATGAGGAATGATGTTTATGATGGATGTGTTCTTTAATGTTTATATTCTGTATGTTTTATTTATTCTTCCGCTTCACGTTGTTTATGTTACGCGCAAAGGCTCGCACTTTGGTTTATATAAATCATTTCAAAAAAAAAATTTTCCGTATTTTCCGCTAAGTATTTTATAAATGAATTTAAAGAGAAGTAATAACTAATAATTAGTCTTGATACGTCCTAGGCGTATTGAGGTTAAATATTAGGGTGTTACAAGAAGTATTTTCCAGAATCCAGAAATGCCAAGAACATTGAGTTCATGCAACTCATTCAAGGAAATATGAATGTAGCCCAGGACATTGCCAAGATTCGAAGAACTTATAAGTTCTCAAGGATGTATCAAAGGTAACCCCAACGATATTGGAAATGCATCAAATACGAGTCAGGTTAAAGGCGGAGTTATGTGGAGTTGCGCATTTGGAGATTAGGGATTTCTCTACTCTAGTTAACAAATGCCATATCATTGAAGAAGGGCAAAGAAAGCTGCTCACTCAAAGCTCTAGAATATCACCAGGAAGCTGACACCTCAAGGTCAACAGGTCAAGAGGCAAAACCGACCTCCATTCCCATCTCAATCTAGACCACAAGGGCCACAAAGGAACTTTCAACAAGGAAGGCCTAACAACAACAACAGAAGACCGCCATAACAACAACCGCTACAACAATAACCCCAATAACAATCGCAACAACAATAACAACAACAAAGGGAAAGCACCACAAAGGATTCTAGCAGCACCTCCACGACCCTCACCATCCACGAATTGTCCCAAGTGCGGCAAGAATCATTTAAGCATGCCATGTCAAGCCGGACAAATGTTTGCTACCGTGTGAAAGCCAGGCCATATTCTAGAATGCACAGAGGAATCCCCCAATCCTAAACCCAAGCCGCAATACCAAGGAGAGTCTTTATCGTTAATGTTGAAGAAATGATGAAGTCACGGAATCTCGTGGAAGGTAAGTGTAACATGCATGGTAAAACTTAATTGTACTATATGATTCTGGCGCTTCCCATTCTTTTATCTCCCACTCATGTGTTAAAAGCCTTAACTTACATGTGACTGAACTTCCTTTTGACCTTCTTGTTTCTAACCCGACTGGAAAACCTGTTAGGACTTGTAAATGTTGTCTAGATTGTAATTTTGTTATTGAAAATAGATCCTTTGTTTTAGATCTTATTTGCTTACCTATGCAAGGTTTAGATGTGATTCTTGGCATGGATTGGCTTGAGGCCAACCTGTACGTTAAACCTATGAGAAAACCATCACTTTTCTTCCTGTTCCCATTGAACCTAAGAAACCTATAAGTCTGACATAACTGCGTGGAAATGGACTGGTAAGGGTGAGAGTAAGGTTATATTTTCCTAGCCTAGATGATGTAGACTTTGAGCAAAGTATCGATGAGATACCGAATAGTAAGGAATTATCCCGAAGTATTTCCAGATGAGATACTAGAGTTTCCCCCAAGAGAGAGATAGAGTTTTCCATAGAATTGCTTCTGTGCAGGAACCCATATCCATAGCCCCATACAGGATGTCCCCATTAGAGTTGACCGAGTTAAAGCTCAATTGGAAGATTTATTGGAGAAAAAGTTTGTTAGGCCTAGTGCATCACCTTGGGGAGCCCCTGTTGTTTGTGAAGAAAAAGGATGGGAGTATGAGGATGTGTGTTGACTATAGGCAATTGAATAAAGTGACAGTGAAAGAACAAATACCCTTTGCCTAGGATAGATGACTTGATGGACCAGTTAAAGGGCTCGTGTTTTCTAAGATTGATTTGAGGTCAGGTTACCACCAGATTAGAGTAAGAGATGAAGATATACCGAAAACGGCCTTTCGCACTCAGATGGCTATTTTGAGTTTGGAGGTAATGTCCTTTGGATTAACCAATGCTCAGCAATTTTTATGGATTACATGAATAGGATCTTTAGACCATTTAGATCAGTTTGTGGTCTTCATAGATGATATTCTCATCTACTCTAAGACCCACGAGGAGCATGAATGCCACCTAACCATAGTACTGGAAATCCTAAGGAAAAGAAACTATATGCCAAGCTTTCTAAGTGTGAATTCTGTTGGATGAGGTGAAATTTTTAGGGCATGTAGTGTCTAAGAGAGGAATTGTTGTAGATCCTAGTAAGGTGGAAACGGTTTGAACCTGGGAAAGACCAACCACGGAATGAAGTAAGGAGCTTTTTGGGTTTAGCCGGTTATTACCGTCGGTTTATCAAGGGATTTTCCCAGATTTCCCTACCTCTGACCAAGCTGACTAGGAAGAACACCCCTTTTTCATGGACCCGGAGTGTGAAAAGAGCTTTCAAGAGCTAAAACACAAGCTAACCTCAACCCCCGTTTTTGGTATTACCCGACCCCAATGTGCCTTTCGAAGTATACTGTGATGCTTCAAGGAAGGGTTTGGGTTGTGTACTGATGCAAGATAGGCAAGTGGTGGCCTATGCGTCGAGGCAACTCAAGCCACATGAGGCAAATTACCCTACCCATGACCTTGAGTTAGCCGCCGTCGTGTTTGCTCTAAAGATTTGGAGACACCATTTATATGGAGTTAAGTTTGAGGTGTTCTCCGATCACAAGAGTTTGAAATATCTCTTTGATCAAAAAGAGCTAAACATGAGGCAAAGAAGGTGGATGGAGTTCTTAAAAGATTATGATTTTGGGGTTAAACTACCATCCTGTAAAGCTAATGTTGTAGCCGATGCCTAAGTAGGAAATCCTTACAAGTATCCCGTTGATGGTGAAGGAGGTTGAGTTAATTGAGCAGTTTAGAGACCTAAACCTAGGAATGACCTTGACCACTAAGGGCATAAGAGCTTGCCATCTTAGTGTGACGAGTGAATTCAAGGAAAGAATTGCTCAAGCCCAAAGGGAAGATACGAAATTTCAAGAAACCTTAGAGGCAGTAAGAGCTAATAAGTTGAAAGGTTTTACCCAAGGGAATGATAGTTTATGGAGGTTTGAAGGTCGTATATGTGTACCTGCGTGGTGACCTCCGAAAGGATATTTTGGAGGAAGCCCATAAGAGTCATTTCACCCTTCATTGGTGCCACCAAGATGTATCAAGATTTGAAGAAGATGTTTTGGTGGCCAGGATTGAAAAAGGATGTGTGCACATGGGTGAGTAAGTGCTTGGTATGTCAAAAGGTGAAGATTGAGCACCAAAGACCCTCTGAATGTTGCAACCCCTACCAATCCCCGAGTGGAAGTGGAATAGTATCTCCATGGATTTTGTAACTGACTACCGAGGACCAAGCGAATCATGACGCCATTTGGGTAATAGTGGATAGGTTGACTAAGTCAGCCCACTTTTTACCTATTAAGGTGACTTATTCCTTGGATAGGTTAGCACAGTTATATATTCAGGAGATAGTAAGATTACATGGAGTACCGTCGACGATAATCTCTTTGGATCGGGATCCGCGATTTACGTCACGATTTTGGGGAGCCTTTCAGAAGGCGTTTGGTTCAAAGCTTGTTCTGAGCATGACTTATCACCCAAACGGACGGTCAATCTGAAAGAACTATCCAAACTTTGGAGGACATGTTGAGGGCATGTGTTTTAGATCAAAGAAGGAGTTGGGATAAGTACCTGCACTTATTGAATTTGCATATAACAACAGTTATCATGCAAGTATCGGTATGGCACCATACGAGGCCCTCTATGGACGGAAGTGTCAATCACCTTATGTTGGTATGAGCCCAGAGAGCAAAGTCTACTTGAATATTGTGAGGAAACGACGGAACAAATCAAGAAGATTAGGGATAAGATTCTCACTGCTCAAGTCGAAGAAAACTATGCGGACAAGCGGCAAAACCGCTAGATTTTCAAGAAGGGGACCATGTGTTCCTAAGAATCACCCCACCACAGGCATAGGTCGAGCAATGAAAGTAAAGAAATTGAGCCTTAGATTTCTTGGACCATTTGAAATCCTTAACAAAGTAGGATCTGAGCTTACCGTATAGCCCTACCCCCGAGTTTCCAACCTTCATGATGTTTTCCATGTCTCCCAGTTAAGGAAATATCATTCTGACCCAAGTCATGTACTAGAGCCAGAACATGTACAATTAAAAGATGACCTAACGTTTAACTTACCACCCACGAGAATCGTTGACCGAGAGTTAAGCAATTAAGAAAAAGGTTGTACCCCTGGTCAAAGTAGCATGGGGACAAGGTGAAACTGAAGAATTACATGGGAGCTGGAATCGGACATGCAAGCACAGGCCCGAACTATTCTCAGGTAACGAATTTGAGGGCGAAATTCTTTTTAAGGGAGGGGAGTATTGTAACGCCCTAATTTTACTGTCATTTAAATTACCGAATTACCTAGGTAATTATTATATAAATTTGAGACCAAACAATCCTTAATAAAGGAATATAACATTAGAAAAGAAGTTAGGAGCAATTCGTGCAAGAGTTGCAAACCCCGATTTTGTACGTGTAAAATGACCAAAATGCCCTTGAGGTTATTTTACTAGAAAATGAGGATCGTGGGCCCCACCCATCCTAAGGGGATGTTTTGATGTTAATAAGGGATTGTTTGTGTTATGTGTGTTAATAGAGGAGAAGAATCCTAATTTTGAGCTTTGACGCGAAATGACCAAAACGCCCATGCCTGTTTTAACCGATTTGCGTGCCGACTTAGCCCGAACCTCACTAAAATGTTTTAAAAGGTGTTTTTAAGCCATGATTAACCATTGGTTAAGCTCGGGTGGTCTCAGGCAATTTTTAAGTAAAATGACCATTTTGCCCCTGTCTTTGTGCAGTTTTACAAATTTTGAGATTTTTGATTTCTAACGAAACCTAAGCAATATTAGGCTCAAATTAAAGCTTATTAAATTCTAATTATTAATCTAGAGTCAAAATTATTTATTTAAATTGATTAGAACCTAAAATTGCTTGCTTACTAATTCACCTAAGCCCTTAACCGTAAATTCTCTAAATTGCATGAATACCTTGCCTACACCTAAATAATACATGGAACACACAAAACCCTCTTCCATGAGGCTGTAATGCATGAAATTATTGAGCCATAATCATTAGAATTATTGCAAATAATGCACTAAAACAAAATGCCAAAAAATTCCTAAAACATGGCATAAAACATGCCTTAAACAAGAAATGATTTTCCTCCCTTTGTTCCCCTAAAATTTGAAGATTTCCTCCTCCTCTTGTCCATTTATGAGCTTGAAATCTCTATAAATAGGCATGCTTGAGGAGTCTTAGAAGCCTTGCTCATAACTTACACAAATTCTAGTTTTAGGAGCACCAAAAGCTTTCTTTCTTCCTCCTCTTGGCTGAAATTCTCTTCCATTTTCAAAGATATTTCTTTCATTTCACTCAAGGAAACCAAGTTCTCTTCCTTTCCTTCAAATCAAATTAGGTAGGGAGTTGTTTTTAAGTTTATTTCTATGCTTTGCTAAGTGTTGTTCTTGGTTCAAAATGATGATTTCATGGATTTTCTCTAGTTTTTCCATTTGGTTTTCTTCTTCCTTTTCTTTAAACATTTTGGCCATATGGCCTATATGGGAATATGATGATAGCTTGATGATGAGGACCTTGAGTGTTGGTTGTAAATCCATCACAAGTTAGGCCTCTAAAGCTTGAAAATTCCACTTGATGCAAAACTTTAAAGAATGATGTTTTTATGATGTAAAAATAAAGATCTTGAGTTTAGAACTTGAAAGATGTATTTTTCACTTTGTCTTGCTAAGATATATTGGGTTGAATTTATATTTCTCTAAAGTCTTGGAGGAGCTCTAGTAAAGAAATAAAATGAACTTGCATCCATGTTTAAGTTTATGCCTTGCATAACCATGTTTACTTTCTATGTCATCACTAAATTCTCAAGAATGAATAAATGAACTTGCATATTCATGTTTAAATTTCCAAGCTTGTTTATGTTTCAAGTTGTCACTTAATTCAAAGATAATAAAGAGGTTGCATCTCATATTTATTTTATGCTCTCACTTTATTTTATAATGGCTAAAAGAATCAACGCATGGCATGTTTATTTTATGTCATCACCTAAAGATCCTAGAGCTCAAAGACTTGCCCAAGTATCACAAGCAAAGTTGGAACCATGGTAATAAAAACTCTAAAGCTTCCTTAAGATTATTGGAGTCAAAGAATTCATTCTTTAAAAAGTCTTGAGTCTGGAGCTTAATAAGATGTAATAAGAATTCTCTTCTCTTCTTCACCGTCCAGTGCGGATTACCGCCGCTCCAGTTTCTTAAGATTCTCTTCTCCCTCCACCTGTCCAGCTTAGCTACCGCCGCTCCAGCAATTATGTGAGGTTCATGATTCGATAATTGATCTGAGTTTACTACTACTATATGATGATGATTTGATATGTTTGAAGTTGTGATTATTATGTTTAATGATAGGGAACAATTCTATGCATGCTAGAAGAAAAACTAGCTACATAAATAAACCGTAAAGCTAGGTTAATACTAGTCTTTGATCTCTTTAAGTTGATCCACTACCAAATCTGTTTTAGTATGTTAATTCTGCCTAAGATTGGCTAGTCACAAAATTTGGTAACAATTAGTATAGGATTTATCTTTAACACTAAAAAATGAAACTAGCAACCAGAAATTCGAAAAGCAAGATTTCTAGAACTTTAGAGAATGAAATTTATGCATTCTGTCCAGAGCCTTTAGTGGACTTAAGAACCAGATTTTATCATGTTTAGATAAGGGAGAATGATTCATAATTGGTTTAGTAATTAATTTTAGCATCATAGGGAAAGCGGTAATGAGAAAGGTTAAAAATGCAACTTCTAGCACACCATAAAACCTTAAGAACAACTTATTGTCTATGCTGCCCCATATAGTCTAATAATGTTCTTAAGGCTTATAATTGATGGTAATAAATCCCTTAGATGCATAATTAATTAGTTCAATAATTGAGGTTGCCCGATTTAGAGTTTCGGTTGTTTAAGAAGCTTTTCGATAAGGATTTATGATGATGCCTCTTTGATGTTTAAATGATAAGTCTATGTAGTGATTTAATGCTTATTAAGTATTTGACGTCATTGAATGATTCTGGCTTGCATGTTATAGTTGCTGTTGCAAACAATGAGAATGTTTATGCATGAAATAATGAAATATTCTTTGTTATTTAAAAATTTACCCTTGTTGCTGGAAGAAAGTATATTACTTGGAAAGTGTAATTTGGAAAGGTTCTGGCTAGGAAAGATTTGGTATTTAAGCGTGTCCATTTGTGACCCACCTCTCTTTCCTGGAATCTCCGGATGTATGATTACAGTTGGTATATATATTATTTAGACTAAGACTATAAATGAGAAAATGTTATAAATGATTATGAATTGAGAATTGTATTATGATATAACATGCAAAGACTTAAAGGTGACTTAAAATATATGAGGAAATGATCCTTTGGACCTATCAGACTATAGGTGGTGAAAGGTGATCTGAGAAAATGATCCTTTGGACCCGTCAAACTATAGGCGGTGAAAGGTGATTCTTGCCCCCTAGTCCGTTCTCTCAAAAGGGTAGAGACGGAATTTTTACTTATCAAAAGGGATAAGTATATGCTGTGACGACTAGCAAGGTATGAGCTCATAACCTAGATTACTCCCAAAAGGGTGGAGTATAGGGTGGCCCAGGAAAATGATGATGAAAGTAACTTTAAGTCACCTAAGAAACTAAGTAAATGCATTATGTGAATATGATGTTCTGCTATGCATAGTATTTATGAGATGATGATGAGAAATATGATGTTCTGCTATGCATAGTATTATGAAATGATGATGAGGAATATGATGTGATTTTATGCATAATTATGTTATTATATATGAAAGGAAAAGTTCATTATAAACATGACATGCTAAGTTTATGATGCATTATAAGACGCATGATTAAATTATTAAACCTTAGCATGCTCACTATTTCATAATAACCCCAAGGTTCCTGGGGACGATGATGATGACACAATGCATCATGAGGTGAGTACCCTACGAGATTCTTTTTATAAGTTTCTCACTCCCTCTATTTTTCTTTCCATCTCGTCTTCAGAAAATAAGGAAGCGTTCGTGAATCACATTGAGGCTTTCACTTGGTAGCTGAACTTGATCCCTAGTTTCACTCGTATATTTCAGATATCTATCCCTATCCCTGGAGTGTTATTACTAGGTGCCATTAATGGATGTCCTTCCATCCATATATTATTTATGTTTTGTTAGATTGCCTACACCTAGTCTTATTCTGTTGGTAGGCAAAATATCTATGTGATATGTAATTATGGATGTCATATAATGGAGCCAATATGATGTGTTCTTCATGATATGTCTATTTGTTTTCTGCTTTTCTCGATTATCATTCACGTTATGCGCGGCTCACATTTTCAATTATGTTTTTTAAAAAAAAATGGCTCGTAATTTCACTAAGTATTTTCAAAGCATGATTAAGGAACTGAAGCAAAGAGTAAAGTCTAGTAATTAATTAACATACCTAGGTGTATTGGGTTAATTATTAGGGTGTTATAGATGTCTAAGTTCTACCCTTTAGAAGAGACATCTTTGGTTCCTTTATTCCTTCCAGGGGTAGTGGGGACTTGGAGGGCTACCTAGCTGACATGCCTAATGGGCACTACTTTCCACTTACTTGACTAATTATGGTGTATCCAGCTTATTTATAGACATAGTATGGCTCAAGGTCCCTCATATTATCTGACTATCATGGGCTCTTATGTCTAACCTTTTGATGAGCCACTACCGAGGGAGTTAGGTTTATCTATATAGTTGGTTTGTATTTTGTTAGCCCTTAACCCCGAATTAGGTGGTCATGCAAGGACCAGGGTAGGGTTATTGATAATACAAATGTAATTAGGTGTTTATGTATATAGTATAACTTACGACTTAACTTACTATGGATGTGATATAAGATGTATATTATCGTGTGACCGACTTTGTGGAATGTGCACTATGTTTTCCGCATTGCTCTACGTTGATTAATATGCTGAAAGGATTACGAAACACAAGAAAATTTGTATAGCTTTTAGTACAAGGCTCCTACTTATTGCAACTCATACATATGTAACTTATATAGTTAAAAGAAAAAAAAATTTAGGTAACTACTACTTACTATAATGTTATGACTCGAGCATAATACTATAGTAGGATGGGTGTTACATTATGGTATCAAGGAGTTCATCCTCTTAGAGCCTATGGTCTGAACTGCTTCTAATGCACACTATGAGATATTAGTATCATGCAAAAAAATCTTATCTATTTAGATAAGGAGTAAAATTTTATATGCATACCGTTTACATTTGAAGTACTTAGTTCTGTCACACTTAGCTTTGTTTAAGTCTGATCACCTCAATGTTTTTGGGAAGATTTGGGGTTTTGAGAATTAAAGCAATTAAAATTAAAAGATAATAGCAACAATAGAGAAGGCACTAGTGCAAGGTATTCCTAGGATTGGAAATTAATTATCATTGACCAAATATTAAACCCATTAGTGGCTATTGGTAGTAAATTACTTGCAATTCTACTAGTGATCAATCAACCTCAATTTGATCAATGCAAATAACTAACAAACGACGAATACCAATTTATTAGAAATCATATTAATTTAATGAGCCAATTGCTATAGCCTAACCCCAATTGGAAAGTTAATTCTAATGTTCTCCTTCAAACATAAACTAATAGATCTATCAATTATACCCAAAGGGTTTTCCTAAACGACAATCGCCAATTTAGTTATTCCAATAAAAATTATAACAATCACCACAATAATTAAAGGAATAGAAACTGCAGAACATTAGAAACCAATGCATTCAATATAAACAAAGGGTCTCAAATGTCATCCCAATCCATCCAAATCCCTACACTAGTAAAGAAATCTACTACTCTATCTCTCAGGATTACAACAATGAAGATAAGAGAGAACCTGAAAATAATAGCAACAATTGTTGCCACAATCCCCAAGACAAAGCACCTTCACCAATGGAACCATTAGAGAGAGAAAGAGGTGAGAATGAGGGAGAGAGAAAGAGAGAGTATGTTTTCTAGAGAATGAGAGAGTCTCCTCATAGTATGATAGTATGATAGTCTTTTAAAACCTAAAAATAAAGTTAAAATTGGGCCTGTACATGAAATCGCATCCCGCAACACTAGCCACCGCATATGACCACCGGCGGTCTCTAGTGAGAAATCCGCACAATTGTGTTTCCTGTCCCACCCTGGGCGGTAAACCGAACACTTCCAAGCCTATTTTAAGGTCCAAAATATTCGAATTAGCTCTTCAGCCTAGAAATAGAAGTTGTAGCCCTTTGAATAAGCTTTCCAACGCGATAAAAATCACCTCAATCAGACATATGTAGCTCTAGATATTAGTAAAATACTAATTGAAGGTCAAGCTAGATAGCATCCGAACATCGACCAGTGTTCCTAGTTTCTTCTGCTCTTATGCACTAACCAAAGTCCCTATTATCAAACAACACTCTCACAAAGAGGTTAAAAGGACAAAAAACTTCCAAGAAATGATTATGCACCAAAAACAATGTTTATAGCTATGAAATTAACCAATTATGCATATTGAGGACAAAGTGCAAATTCACTAATTTAACATCAATTGAGTGCAATTCAAATGCAAAATGTCCAGAGTTAGGATAGAGAATGAGTGCATAAATGCAACTCATCAAACTCCCCCACACTTAAACAATTGCATGTCCTCATGCAAGAGACTCAGAGATGTGGCAAAGTGACTGGACTCTAATTTTAAAAATGCATGATGCATGGAAAATAACAATACACCAATCCAATGGACCTAGAGATACAAGCAATGACCATTCACACCAACAATCAAAGAGGATCTCAACAAGCAAGGCATGAACGAGAACAAGTGCCTAAGGGTATACTTTATCCATCTTAACATAGTTATAGGCCTCCTTTTGGATGTAGCACACCTTCAATCAAGCTTTTCAGATTTTTTTTCAATCACCTTGGTTTTCTTTTTTTTTTTTTTCTAGGTACTGCCACTTGCTAGTTTTGAGTACACATTATTCCTCCCCCTGTAACACCCTAATATTTAACCTAATACGCTTAGGAAGCATTAAGATTAATTATTAGTTATTACTTCCTCTTAAAAGCTTATTTGTAAAATTACTTAGCGAAAATACAGGTAAATTTTTTTTTGAAATGCATAAACCAAAATGCAAGCCGTCGAACTACTAACACGAGCGGAAAAGTAACAAAAGGAAAAGAACATACAATTGAAAGCAATAAAGAACACATCCATCCAAAAAAGCAAATGCCATAATATATTAAGTAGCATAGTTTAATACATCGATGAAAACATAAAAACATGAAGTCATACCCTCATATAAATGGGGAGCGTAGTACATGAAACATAAGCAGAAAGAAAGCATAAGCGACTAGTACAAGGGAGTCCCAAAAGATCAAACCCCAAGCAATAACTACCCATCCCTCAAAAACTACTGATGCTAACCCTCATCCCTCAGGCATGTACCCAATGAACTTGTCGAGCTCCTCGGGTGTGTGCAAGCGGAAAGGGGAGAGACGTGACCTCCTCAACGTGGGCGCATCTTCAGGCGTCGAGCTAACCTATGCTGCTGCCACCATCTCCTCGCCGCCCTCTCCGATGTCCATGGGAACTGGAGGGCAGATCCCTCTGAATAGATATGGGTAGGGGAATCCTTCCTACGGATCGGCTCTAAATGCCTAAGGCGAGGAACATACTCGAGGTAGTCACACACCGCCGAAGTTGAAGGGCGGGCATGATGAGTTTGCTTGTCGTGAGGGCGAGCCCCTCAAAGATCAGGTCGTCGCCAAAGGTGAGGTAGGAGTGAAACGAAACCTGAAACTGGATGCATAACGGCGACCATGTACGCAAAAATACGAACAGGACAATGACCCTCAAAATGATATGACTGGTGTTTTGGGTCGTAGTGCACCTCCCAACTGGCGTATCAACAAAGATCACGAACGACACCATCGGAATCTAAAGACATAACCAGAAAAGAAGAAAGAAGGGGTGAGAATCTTGCTAAAGAATCTCAGTAGGAATCCTCCAATCCTAGTGTCATGTTTACGTCCCCAGGAACCTTGGGTTTATTATGAAAAGGTGTAACATGCAAATGTTCATTATGTGGTTTTATAAAAGCATTTATCCAAGGTCCGTGTCTTTTATGATGAATCTTAATGCATATATACAGCAAAGCGAAACATGAATGCATGGCAATACTTTATGCAAACCAATAAAACGTGTCATCAATATTCCATCATCATATAAGTGGCATATACTTCTCATGGAAACCTTTCTCTATCATAATCATGGAACTTCACATCTTTTTCTCGTTTCTAAAACTTGTGACATCATAGTATAAAAAATAGTAATGACCCCGATACTAGGCTATGAGCTCATACCTCAACTAGTCGTGACTAGTTTTTACTTATCCTTTTGATAAGAGTATCATAATCATAAAAATAGTCCGACTCCCAAAGTACTGGCAGGGGACCTAGGATCACCCATCATGGGCTTTTTCCTTCTCTGAAACGCATCAACTGGTTAAGACCATGACTTTGTCCGCTTTGGCAGGGTAATGTCGATGCCTCAGCCTTTACCTTCTCTCACCGTACCAGGAGAAGTACGTCTCGGTCTGCAAAATGCATCAACTGGTTAAGACCAGTGACATTGTCCGCTTTTGTATGGCTCACGACCATACCCCCCATGAGTTTACTTTCTCTCACCGTAGCAGGAGAAATGCATCTTCAACATGTCACATATAAAATCTTTCTTTTCAAAACTTCTTTTAAGTCCCTCAAATTTGACGAAAATTCAGCATAACGAACTGGCACCACGAATTTCCTTAAATTTGAGTCATACCGCATAACTCAAATAACACATGTTGTTCTCATGAAATTCCTTAATCAAGTAAATCTCTCAATCACAGAAACATATCCTCCTTGTTCATTTATATCTCGCATTTCTCGTGCATCTTAAGCATAGCATACCACATCATCACAACAACATGCCACAAATCCACATATAGTCTCATATTCATTGTATTAATATATTCACATTCATCACGAATATACCCACTCAGTCTCTCCGCATCACACCTCCTATCTCATGGTGTCTTATGCTTTGGCCCTTATGGGTCTTAAATCTGTGTTCTAGTTATCCTAACACCCATTATAGATCGTTATAACACCTAAGGGATCATTACTTGTAATTTCCTCTAATATTTATGCTTACTAACACCTCCATACAGCATTGCATAAACTAAGCACTATAGTTACAGTTCGATTAGGTTCTAAAATCTACGTCTTTGATGCTTTCTAAGTTCTGTCTTCGTCTAAAGCTGTATATTCAATTCCTAGACCAACTATTAGGGATTCCTACACATATCCACTAATTATGAACCATTTTCCTTAAGTTCAATTATGCTGGAACAGAATTTATTATAATTTTTGTTTTTAAGTGTTCTAAAATTCTCATTTTAAATCCTTTCTAGTTACTTGTTCTTTCCTAGCTTCCCTAAATCGTTCCCTACATCACTCAAACATAATTTTATACATTTTAACACCATGAAACAAATTTATACAGTGGCCAAACAACCAAGGTAGAACCAAAATATAGCTCACATAAATCACATGATTTCATGATTTAAGTGTATATGAGTTGCTAGTTTTCTCTTGGAATAATTCTAGGAACTCAAAACTCTTTTAGAAACTAATTCATCTCATTGAAATCATATAAATGTGTGCTAGGTTAGTAGCTAAATTATTTTGCTCAAAGAATAGATTTAAAACGTAAAATCTTGTTCATAACATTCTTTAAGTTCACCTAAGCTTAGAAAAATTCCAAGACATAGGCTATGGGCATTTATAATTAGATGAACTCATCTCAAGTCCATCATCATTATCACAAGGCCAAAATGGCATTCTTGAAATGTCTTCATTTTCTAAAACATTATGTAGGATACTGTCACGACCGAACCTAGGCACTGACGCACGTGAGAAATCTCACTCTCACGCTAGCCTCGGGACCTGTTCTATATGCATGCTCTATTCATAAAAGTCTATTTAAAGCACAATTGTCACTTTCTCTAAACATATTGTTTATTCTCTAAAACAAAATAATCATGTCTGAAACCTCACAATGTCCGTTTAATACAAAATCGTTCATATCATCGAAATAACATTGAAATACACTTTAAAGTTTATCATGATATGCTAAATGCAACAACCCATACCCTAGGTCCGGAACCCTGCCACTGGACCGCACTCTAAACAGAATTGAAACGCTTCACTCTGGTGAAGCCTACCATTTGACACTTTACCGTGGATATGTAGGCTTGGCTGCCATGGTCTTATCTAAAAATGAAAGAAATGAGAGGGGTGAGTTTCGATACCAAACTAGTGAGTGAGCCCTCACCTTAAAACCCCCTTTCATGGGACATCTAAGAGCAATAAATAAAATAAATCATAACAATATTAAAAGTACTTGTAAATCTTATGCAACTACAAACATATTTTCAAACCATCCTTTCATGAAATCAATAAAAACTATTCCTTTAATTCATTTTCTTGTCTACAATCATATAAGCCTAAAACCATAAACTCTTTCCTACTTTCTAATGACTACTTTATTAATTTAAAAGTCATTTCGTTAACTAACTTTCATACCTGGTATAAATTAAACTCATAATAACATAGCTCTTAGAGAAACAGAAGTTTTTGGACACATCTGCTCATATCGCCGTCCCCAGTGTGTCTATCAATTCTCTGAAATCTCGGTCACATCTGGGCGTTACGTATCGCCGTCCCCAGTGTGACAATAATGGGTACCTAACTAGGTCCCTTCCTGAACACTTCTGGCCAGTGCATACTTGGTACCAAGGTTAACGGATTCACTGCCCAACACAGCCTGTTCCTCTATAGCTCCTGAAAATTAACCTGAAACTTCTTAAAACCATTTTATTCTCTGAGAGCTCTAAATCTCTATAACTCTAATAGTTTGACCTTAGCATAACTGACTATGAAACCATACTCAGTGATTTCAAGTCCACAGAATATGTACCCAACTGCTCTGAGTCATCTAAAGATTTGTGCTCTAAAATCCTTTTATGTTGAATATCTATATCATTTCTTATTAAAAACAAACTTATTATATTCTGAACTCTAGTCCATTCAATTCTAAAGTCTCAACCTTAGCATAACTCACGCTGGAACCATGTCTAAGGAATCACCCTTGTGGACATTGAGATTCCAAACCTCACAGAGTATGTAGCCGCCAACGTTCTCAAATCTCGTGGAAACTCATACTCTAAAACTCTTTTATTGATTATCAAAACATCATTCAATCATCAAAACTCTTTAAATCAACTATTAACTTGTTAAACATAGTTCCAACCATAAATTAGGAAGACTCAATATCAAATTCTGAAATCATAGCATCTAATCCATAATTTCAGTCATTTTTCTCTAAACCTTATATCCTGTATAAAATCATAGCATAAACATTAAATCAGTTCCAGGTTCAAGGAACATCCATAAAGCTCTAATAGAATCATATATCATCAATTCTATATAAAACCATTGTAACAAGCATGGTCCCATGAGTTTTGTCTAAAACTACATTTCATGCTATAAAACTGGCAATTCAAAACACATAACCCAGCAGTAATCAAATCTTTGTATAGTAACTCTCTAAATCAAGCATTAAATCATAGTTTTCATGAAAATAAGTATAATGAACAACATAGAGGTTACAGATGCAAACCCACTCACCTAGGGGTAAAAAGGTAGAAACCAACCTAGTTTCTTGAAGTGAAAATGATACCTCTATCTGTCATGGAAGCAGCAGAACTTGAGATTAACCTCTAAAACCATAGGAACCCCTTTTAGCAAGCTTCTCTCCCTTGAGAAGCATGGTAACCACTCATAACCCAAGAGAACTTGAAGAAAGAAGAAGAATCAAGAGAAGAACGACCTTTAAGCTTTAGGGATGACAGATTCGTAACTAAACTTGAAGAAATGGAAGAAAATGGAGTTTGAAGGGTGAAAAATGGGTTAGGAACTGCTACTTTTGCGTGAGGGAGAGGAGAGAATCATGTTTGAGTAGTCCGGAACCCGAAATGGGGTTTTTATGTTCGCGTTGACCGCCTGGGCGGCTCCAGAGGCTCTCCAAAACCTTCAGGACCGACTATGCTCTTTGTTGACCGCTGCGGTCCTTTGACCGCCTGCGGTTTCCAGGAAGCTCCACCACCGACTTCACTTCCCGTTAACCGCCTGAACGTCTCCAAAGCTCCAGATACTTACTAGTATGTATTGCAATCTACTACCCCACTACTCACTTATTTACATTTCCTAATTTTAAGTTAATGTTAACTTTAAAACATAAATGTAAATAGGAAATACCCCCATTTGGATTCAAATAAAATATTAGAAAAATCAAAATCCCAACAAATCAAAATCTCATTTTTGGGTTTTAGTTCAATCTGGAAAATCTTACGATTTTATAAACTTGCAAGCTAAAAATGAAGTACTTGCGGGTTTTTGGAAATTCGTTAAAAATCTCTCTTCAACTCATTTTTCTCTAGGGAATAATTACCGGGACTTTTGGTCCCAAGAAAATGGCTTAATATATAGCCCTCCAAGGGCATGTAGGGACTTCACTAGCGAAATTCAGGACCCAAACGACGGTGTACTTGGTACCTTTCCTAGTTCGAAAAAAATTTTGACCTTTTATTTATTTTTTGAAAATCTAGGGTATTACAGATACTTGAGCAAGTCTTTGAGCTCTAGAGTATTTAGGTGATGACATAAACATAAACATGCTATGCACTTTATTTTACTCTTCATTATAAAGTAAAGTGAAAGCATAAAATAAATATGAGAGGCAACCTCATTATTATCTTTAAAGATTAAGTGATGGCTTGAAATATAAACATGAAATGCAAGCTTGGAATTTAGACATGATAATGCAAGTTCATTTATTTATTCTTGAGAGCTTAGTGATGGCATCAAAATAAACATGGCATGCAAGGCATAAACTTAAACATGAGTGCAAGTTCATTTTATCTTAACTAGAGCTCTTGCAAGACTTTAGAGGAACATCAACCTTAACCCAATATGTATCTTAACAACATAAAGTGAGCTTTAGAGTTCTTAGCACCAAGTCTTCAAAGAAGTCTTTGGTTTGAACTTCATCATCAAGCTCAAGAAAATGGACTAAGACATAAACCTCAACACTTATCTAAACAAACATAAAAAGAACTACTCATATTCATTATTTTATTGCTCATGGGCTTCAATCTAGAGTAAACTCTTAACATCGACCAACTTAAAGGTTGGCAAGGATAAGCTTAGAGCTCTTTGAAAACATATGATTAATTTTCTTAACAAAACTTTTAGTGATTTACTTAACATTTTTATCAAACTTGGTACAAAGAAAGGAAAGAAAATCGAAACCTTGAGGAGGAAAAGAAAAGAAAAATTGAAAACTTTGAGCAAAGAAAAGGAAAGAAACCAAAAGCACATATGGTCCAAGACCAAGTTTTTCAAGCTTTAGAGGTTTCTCACATGGCATCACAAGGCCATTATCTTGAAACCTCATCATCAAGCCAAAGTTTTTCTCATAAAATGCTCCAAGGCTGAAAAGGAAAAAGAGAAGGAAGAGCTTTGAAAACCAAGAGAAATCTAGAACTTTTCTTAAGGAAAGTAAAGGAAACTTTGAAATAAAACCCCTACCTAAAGAAGCCTTTAAAGAAATGAGAAGAAACTTGGATTCTGATGGAATGAGAAGACAAAATCTTCTCTTTGGTGAGGATGATGACTTCAGCCAAGCAAGGAACTCAAGGAAGATGAATTTTCCTTGAAAAGGTAAGCTTGGAAATGGAAAGGTTAAGTGTTTGAGAGGTGGTTTGTGGGGAATGGTGGTTCAAGGTTTTTTGTGGTGGTTTGTGGTGGTGGAAGGTTTCTTTGAGGGAGAAAGAGGAAGAACAAGATGAAGAGAACTTTGAGGGAAAATGAGAGAAAATGCAAGAAACCTAAACTTGGCAAAGCTTCTAAAGTGCAACAAAGTTCTTCAAGGCTTGGTATTTATAGCAAATTGAAACTTGGAGGCTAATTTGAGGAGGAAGAGGCCGACGATTTCTTTGGCTTTGGGGAGGAAAAATATCTTCAAACTTTAGTCATTCAAAGGCATGGTTGAAAGCATGGCTAGGTATGGTCAAGGCATGGCTTGAGGTATGGCCTTTGGAGTGAAAGAAAATCAACATGTGACCATTTCCAAGGGTATGAATTCGGCCAGATTTCCAGCCAAGGGAGGAGGATGATTTGTTCATGTAATTGTGGTTTAATGATGTGTTTAGGTGTTTCTTTGATTAGGTTTTGATTAGGAATTTGTAAGAAAGTGTTTAGGTGAGGTAATAGTTAATTAAGGTTGTCAAGACTTGATTTAGGGAGTGGTCTTACTAGATTAACAATTTAAAACCATTCTTTAGTCAATGAATATGGGCACAATTCCTTAATATAAGGAATTGGAGAAAGAAAACACTATTCAAGATTCCATGACTAGGAATCTTGAATCAAAGATGTCTTGAGTTGACCCATCGAGGACTTCGGGTCGGCTATCCTTCAATTCTGGAAAATGACCTTAGGGGCATTTTAGTCATTTGTACTCAAAGTAGAAAAATTAGGGCGTTACATTACCCCTCCTTAAAAAGAATTTTGCCCTTGAAATTCATTACTTTACAAAAGCTGGATAATTCATCCGCATTCCAATTCACATTTATTTACGATATACCCACTTTTCTTTCGCATCACACCTCCTATCTCATGGTGTTTTATGCTTTGGCCCTTACGGGTCTTAATCCTTGTTCTAGTTATCCTAACACCCATTATAGATCGTTATAACATAGAGGGATCATTACTTGTAATTTCCTTTAATATTTATGCTTAATAACACCTCCATACAGCATTGTGTAACACCCTAATAATTAACCCAATACACCTAGGTTGTATCTAATTAATTACTAGACTTTACTCTTTGCTTCAGTTCTTTAATCATACTTTGAAAATACTTAGTGAAATTACGAGCCATTTTTTTTTAAACATAATTGAAAACGTGAGCCGCACATAACGTGAACAATAATCGAAATAAAGCGAATAACGGAAATATAACATGAAAAACACATCATATTGGCTCCATCATATAACATCCATAATTACATAACACATAGATAGTTTGCCTACCAAGAGAATAAGACTAGGTGTAGGCAATCTAACAAAACATAAATAATATATGGATGGAAGGACATCCATTAATGGCACCTAGTAATAACACTCCAAGGATAGGGATAGATATCTGAAATATACGAGTGAAACTAGTAGGATCAAGTTCAGCTACCCGGTGAAAGCCTCAATGTGATTCACGAACGCTTCCTCCCGCTTTGAAGACGAGATGGAAAGAAAAATAGAGGGAGTGAGAAACTTATAAAAAGAATCTCAGTAGGGTACTCACCTCATGATGCATTGTGTCATCATCATCGTCCCCAGGAACCTCGGGTTATTATGAAATAGTGAGCATGCTAAGATTGATTTATTAAGTTCGAAAATATACTTTACCGAGGTTCGTCGTTTTAATCATGCGTCTTATAATGCATCATAAACTTAGCATGTCATGTTTATAATGAACTTTTCCTTTCATATATAATAACATAGTTATGCATAAAATCACATCATATTCCTCATCATCATTTCATAATACTATGCATAGCAAAACATCATATTTCTCATCATCATCTCATAAATACTATGCATAGCAGAACATCATATTCACATAATGCATTTACTTAGTTTCTTAGGTGACTTAAAGTTACTTTCATCATCATTTTCCTGGGCCACCCTATACTCCACCCTTTTGGGAGTAATCTAGGTTATGAGCTCATACCTTACTAGTCGTCACTAGCATATACTTATCCCTTTTGATAAGTTAAAATCCCGACTCTACCCTTTTGAGAACAAGCTAGGGGGCAAGAATCACCTTTTCACCACCTATAGTCTGATGGGTCCAAAGGATCATTTTCTCATAAGTTTAAGTCACCATTAAATCTTTGCATGTTATATCATAATACAATTCTTCATTCATAATCATCATAACATTTTCTCATTTATAGTCTTATGCCGAAATAATATATACCAACTGTAATCATGCATCTGGAGATTCCCAGGAAAGAGAGGTGGGTCACAATGGACACGCTTAAATACCAAGTTTTCCTAGCCAGAACCTTTCCAAATTACACTTTTACAGGAGTACACTTTTTCCAGGAACAAAGAATATTTCTTTATTTCATGCATAAGTATCTCATTGTTTGCAATAGCAACTATAACATGCAAGCCATGAAATCATTTAATATTATCAAATACTTAATAAGCATCAAATCTCTACATAGACTTATCATTTAAAACATCAAGGAGGCATCATCATCAATTATTACCGAAGCTGTCTCAATAATCGAAACTCTGAATTGGGCAACCTCAATTATTGAACTAATTAATTATGCATCTAAGGGATTCATTACCATCATTACCATTAATTATAAGCCTTAGGAACATTATTATTAGACTATATGGGGCAGCATAGGCAGTAAGTCATTCTTAAGGTTTACCGTGTGCTAGAAGTTGCGTTTTTAACCCTTTGTTACCGTCTTTCCTGATGATGCCAAAATTAATTACTAACCCAATTATGAATCATTCTCCCTTATCTAAACATAATAAAATCTGGTTCTTAAGGCCACTAAAGGTTCTGAATAGATTGCATAAATTTCATTATCTAGAGTTCTAGAAATCTTGCTTTACCTTGTTTTATATAGCTAGTTTCTCTTCTAACTTGCATATAATTGTTCCCTCATCAATAAACATAATAATCACAACTTTAAACATATTTAATCATCATCATACATTGGTAATAAACTCAGATTAGTGGCTGAATCATGAACCTATCATAATCACATTTTAAGTGTACATGGAATACTAGTTTCTTGTAAGCTTTTGCAAGGCCTCAAATTTCTTTTAGAAACTAATTCTTTTTGCTAAACTTGAAAGAATCTTCATGATTAAAATTCTCACTTAAGATAAAAGGAGCAAGTCTTGATCTTAAGAGATTTATGTGATATCTTAAAATCATAAACATGCTATGCAACTCAAGACTTATTAAATTATTACATCTTTTTAAGCTCAAATCTCAAGACTTCTTAAAGAATGAATTCTTTGACTCCAATAATCTTAAGAAAATTGAAAGTGAGCTTTAGAGTTCTTATTATTATGGTTCCAGAACCTTATTTCTTGAACTCATCATCAAGCTCAAAAGAATCGGTTTAGAGAAAACTAACGATTTTTCCATAAAACTTTTGATAACAAAAACTAAACCTTGGGCTTTAGAGGTTCATTAAGTGATGGATTCATAAACACCATCATGATTCCTCATCATCAAACCATGGTTACTAACAAGCCATAGAAACCGAAACTTTAAGCAAAGAATCAAGAGAAAGAACATGAAATAAACTCCCTACCAAGTTGTTTCTTGTTTCCAAAAGATTAAAGCTTGAGCTTATAAGAAGTGAGAACAATAAAAATCTGATGCTAATGAGGGTGATAGATTCGGTCAAGAGAGGTTTGGGTGGAGGAAGGATTTTTCTTGTGTTTTTGTGTTTGGCAATGGAAAGGTTATGTGTTTAGGAGTTGATTTATGGTTGGATTGTATATGCTTGAGGTTTAGAGCTTGGTTAGAGGTTGGGAATGGAGTCTCTTGAATATGAATGAGGAAGAAGAAGAAAGCTGGAAATATTGAGAGAATTAGAGAACTTTGAGCAAACTTTGAGTGAGAAAACTATCAAGAAAGCAAGTGCTAAGGCTAAGAGAGTTTGTGTATGCATTTTGGCCATGGAAGAGCACCTATTTATAGCCATTTGGGGGCTATATGGACGTGCTAATCAGGCTGGAAAAATGGAGTTTTATTTCAATTTTTAATTATAGGAAACATTAAAGAAAGAAAGCATAATTAGTGGTAATAGTTTTATTTATGTATAATGGATGAAAAACTCCAAAATTTGGTACTAATGGGGGACAAAGGTGGCTGATTACCCTATAGTGGAATTGAGTGGGATTTCTTTTGATTAAATATGGCCTTAATTGGTGGAAAAGAATACTTAAAGAAATGGTATTTTGGTTGGATATGTTTGCAAGTGTATGGTTGTTGAAAAGCATAAAAACATGGCTGATTATGGATCATGAAGTGGTGCCATTTCTGATTGCATTAGGATCAGATTGGCTTTTATTTTTTAGTGGGAAATCATGTATTAGATGTTTAATTACTTAGGTAAAAGGTTAGGAATCAATAGGTTAGTGAAAAAGGGTAAAATGTTAGGTGTTTAGGTTAATTCAAGACAAGGTAAAGTAAATAATCATACATTAGTAAATGAAGTTAATTTCAAGTAAATAAAAATCAATTTGTAACATAAATTCAAAACTTAAGATAAGAAAATATAGTTTTACTAGATTTTACCTAAACCTAAAACCCTAACCGTAAACTGATATAATACATTCTTGTAATTAAGGAAAAGAAAATATAATTTTTCCTTAAGTAAATATTTTAATTACCTCAAGTAATTATTTTTAACCTTAGGTAATTAATTTTTAACTCTAAGTTAATGATTGAAATCAACTCAATTGAATCCAAGTTAAAATTGCCTTAATTACTTAAGTAAAACTCATTAAGCATTCACTAGAGGCAAAAGGTAATTTTACGTAAAAACTTCTGAATTATTGGACATCCTCTAATTATACTTCAAATGGTCTTCTGAACTTTTGGGTGAAAACGGATTTAAAAGTTACATCATTTCATGTAAAGTTACCGTAAGGAAAACGGTAATTTTTCACAAAAACCTCCCGGGCTACCCTGGTTAAACCGTTGTTAAACATTTACTTAAAACATCATTTAAAACCTTTTGGTGAAGTCGGGCTCAACCGGGATTAAATCAGTGTTAATTAACCACAAGGGCGTTTTGGTAATTTTGCGCATTAGAACTCAAAAATGAGATTCTTCGTCCTTATAACACACATAATACATATACCCCTCATTAAACGTCCCTTGAGGATGGCCAGGATCGCGATCTCATCTTCTGGGTAAAATGACCTCAGGGTATTTTGGTCATTTTACACGTACAGAAAATTTGGGTTTGTGACTCTTGCACGAATCACTATTCAAATTTCTCGTAACATATTCTCTAATGTTATATTCATTTATTGAGGATTATTCAGCCTCAAATTTCATGTAAGAATTACCTAGGGGTAATTCGGTAGTTTCAGTAGGAGTAAAAATTCTGGGCGTTATACATTGCATAAACTAAGCGTTATAGTTATAGTTTCAACTTACCCGCTTTAGAATCTACGTCTTTGACCCTTTTCTAAGTTTTGTCTTCGTCTAAGGCTCTATATTCAATTCCTGAGACCAACTATTAGGGATTCCTACACATATCCACTAATTATGAACCATTTTCCTTAAGTTTATTATGCTGGAACAAAATTTATACTTTTTGTTTCTAAGTGTTCTAAAATTCTCATTTTAAGTCCTTTCTAGTTACTTGTTATTTCCTAGCTTCCCTAAATCGTTCTTACATCACTCAAACATAATTTTACACATTTTAACACCATAAAATAGATTTAGTAACATGGCCAAACAACCAAGGCAGAACCGAAAATATAGCTCACATAAATCACATAATTTCATGATTTAAGTGCATATGAGTTGCTAGTTTTCTCTTGGAATAATTTAGGAACTCAAAACACTTTTAGAAACCAATTCATCTCATTAAAATCATATAAATGTGTGCTAGGTCAAAACTCTTTTAGAAAAATTCCAAGACATAGGCTATGTGCACTTAATGATTAGATGAACTCATCTCAAGTCCATCATCATCATCACAAGGCCGAAATGGCATTCTTGAAATACCTTCATTTTCTAAAACTTTATGTAGGATACTTGAGCAAGTCTTTGAGCTCTAGAGTATTTAGATGATGACATAAACATAAACATGCTATGCACTTTATTTTACTCTTCATTATAAAGTAAAGTGAAAGCATAAAATAAATATAAAGGCAACCTCATTATTATCTTTAAAGATTAAGTGATGACTTGAAATATAAACATGAAATGCAAGCTTGGAATTTAAATATGATAATTCAAGTTCATTTATTTATTCTTGAGAGCTTAGTGATGGCATCAAAATAAACATGATATGTAACGCCATTTTTACTATTGTTAGAAATTACCGATTACTCTAGGCAATTCTTACATAAAATTTGAGACCAAACAATCCTCAAAAATAGAATATAACATTAGAAGAGAAGTTAGGAGCGATTCGTGCTGAGAGTCACAAACCTCGAATTTCTATACGTGTAAAATGACCAAAATGCCCTTGAGGTTATTTTACTAAGAAAATGAGGACCATGGGCTTCCCGTCCTCAAGGGGATGTTTTGACGATAATAAAAGATTGTTTGTGTTATGTGTGTTAATAGAGGAGAAGAACCTCAATTTTGAGTTTTGACACGTGAAATTACGAAACACCTTGGCTATTTTAGCTCCGATTGCGTCCTCCACTTTACCGAACCTCACTAAAATGTTTTAAGGTGTTTTTAAGTTATGATTGACCCTTGCTTAAGTCCAGATGGTCAGAGGTTTTTGAGTAAAATTACCGTTTTGCCCCGTCTTTGTGCAGTTTTGCAAATTTTGAGATTTTCATTCGTCTGAGCGAAACCTAAGCAATATTAGGCTCAAATTAAAGGTTATTAAATTCTAATTACTAATTTAGAGTCAAAATTATTTATTAAGGGTGTTACATTTTGGTATCAAGAAGACTTTGCTTCTCAGAGAGATTTAGAATTACCCTAAGCTTTTAAGCATACTACTTTAGAAATGTCATGTGTATATGTTTATCATTAGGATGAGTGTACGTCTCTCATTTCTCGCCTGTGAGTACAAATGACCGAAATGCCCCTAAGGTCATTTTCCCGAAATTCAGGACAGTTACCTGGATCCAATGGGTCAACTCAATGTTTGAAGGGATTATATCTGTTATGTTTGATATCCGAGGTGAAAATCTCGTTCTAAACTTTCGGCTCAAAATGACCAAAATACCCCTCCTGTTTCTACGGGTAAAAGGTGCCGTTTGAGTCCGGAATTTTTCCAGGAAGTTTAGGATGATGTTTTTGAGTGATATTTGATGTTTAGTTCTGTGAAGGTCCCTGCAGTTTTAGTGCAAAATTACCATTTTGCCCCTAGAACAGTGTACAGTGAGCCTAATGACGCAATTAAGCAAACCTAAGCAATATTAGGCTCTAATTGAAGATTAATTTATTTCGATAATTAATCTAGAGTCAAAATAATTTATTAAGGTTAATTAGAACCTAAGATTGCTTAGTTAAACTCTAAATTGCATTCTTTAATTCAAGATTCCTAGTCATGGAATCTTGAATAGTATTTCTCTCTCCAATTCCTTAAATTAAGGAATTGTGCCATACCTCATTTGACCAAAAAATGATTTTAAATTGTTAATCTAGTAAGACCACTCTCTAATCAAGTCTTGACAACCTTAATTACCCAATTACCTCACCTAAACACTTTCTTACAACTCCTAACCAAAACCTTAATCAAAGAAACACCTAAACACATCACTAAACCACAATTACATGAACAAATTAACCTCCCCTTGGCTGCAAAACTGGCCGAATGCATGGCCTAGGAAAGTGCCACATGTTGTTTGATTTATCACTCAGAGCCATGCCTAGGCCATACCTCAACCATACCTTACCATGCTTTCAACCATGCCTTTGCCCATACTTTGTAAGAGATATTTTCCTCCCCCTTTGAGCAGGCCGTCGGCCATCCTTCATTGTCAGCCTCCATTGTGCAAAATTTTCTATAAATACCAAGCTTGGAAAAACTTGGTTACACTTTAGAAGCTTTGCCAAGTTTAGTTCTCTTGCTTTTCTTGCATTTTCTCTCTAAGTTCTCTTCATCTTCTTCATCTTCTTCTTCCTCTCAAAGAACCTTGCCACCACCACAAACCACCACAAACAACCATAAACCACCACTACCTCACCTTAAACCATCTCTCAAACACTTAAACTTTCCATTTCCAAGCTTAGAAACTCAAGGAAAAATCATCTTCCTTGAGCTTCCTCCTTGCCGAATCCATCATCACATCCAAGAGGAGATTTTGTCTTCTCAACTCTTCAAGAATCAAGCTTTCTTTCTTCCATTTCAAAGACTTCCTTAGGTAGGGGTTTGTTTTAAAGTTTTTACTTGTTTCCTTCAAGAAAAGTTCTAGTTTTCTCTTGGTTCAAACTCTTTTCTTTCTTTCTTTTCATTTTCGGCCAAGAGGCCATTCTTGAGAAAACTTTAGCTTGATGATGAGGTTTCAAGATAATGACTTGTTGATGTCTTGTGAGAAACCTCTAAAGCTTGAAACAACTTGGTCTTGGACCATACATGCTTGTGTTTTCTTTCTTTTCCTTGCTTTTGGTTTTCCTTTCTTTTCTTCCTTTTCTTTCTTCCTTTTCTTGAAAGATTTCAGTTCCTTTGTTCCTTTGTTTGAACAAAGTTTGCTAAAAATGTAAAGTAGATCACAAAAGTTTTGTAAAGAAAATTAATCCATGTTTTCAAAGAGCTTAAGCTTACCCTTGCCAACCTTAAAGTTGGTTGGCCGTTCTAAGAGTTTTACTCTAGATTGAAGCCCATGAGCAATAAAATAAAGAATATGACTTAGTTTTGTATTTTGTTTCAAAGTGTTGAGCTTTGTGTCTATTTTCTTGAGCTTGATGATGAAGTTCAAACCTTAAGACTTCTTTGAAGTCTAGGTGCTAAGAACTCTAAAGCTTGCCTTATGATACATAATGGGTTGAGGTTTATGTTCCTTTAAAGTCTTGCAAGAGCTCTAGCTAATCTAAAATAAGATGCATTCATGTTTACTTTAATGCTTTGCATAGCATGTTTATTTTGAAGTCATCACTAAACAACTTAAAGATTAAAACAAGAATTGCATTCTCATTTAATAAATCTCAAAGCCTACCTATTTCAACCTTAAAGTTGATTGTTGATTTGGGGTAAAAATCAAGGGGCCTAGAGTACTTAAAGAATTGAACCTTGCATCTCATGTTTATTTTCTTGTCTAGCATGTTTATATTTATGTCATCACTTAAATTCTAAAGATAATAAATGAGTGCATCTCATGTTTATTTTATGTCTCACTTTATTTTCTAATGAAGAATAAATATGAGGTGCATAGCATGTTTAAGTTTATGTCATCACTTTAATGATATAGAGCTCAAAGACTTGCCCAAGTATCCTATGTAAGGTTTTTAAGAAAATGTTGGCATTCTTAAAGAAGCCATTTGGCCTTGTGGTGATGATGATGGACTTAGTATGAGTTCCTCTAATCACAAGTGTCCATAGTTCATGTTTTATGATTTTTCTAAGCTTAGGAGCACCTAAGCAACATTATGAATGAAATTTTACTTTAAATCTATTTTATGAACAAGTTAATTTAGCTACTGACCTCACTGTAATTGCATGATTTTAATGTAAGGATTTGAGTTCTAAAAGAGTTTTGAGTTCCTAAAATGATTCCAGAGAAACTATAACTTGTATGCATTTTAATTCATGAAATTATGTGACTTTTGGGCTTTACATTTTGGTTCTCCTTCATGTTTGGCCACTGTACTAAATCTGTTTTATGGTGGAAATGTGTAAAATTATGTTTGAGTGAAGCAAGGATCGATTTAGAGAAGTTAGAAAAGAATAAGTAACTTAAAAGGACAAGAATGAGAATTCTAGAACACTTTAATGCACAAATATGCAAACCTGTTCCAGCATGATTAATTCAAGTATAAATGGTTCATAATCAGTAGGATATGCATAAAAACCTTTCATAAATGATTAGGTATTAATTACAAAGCTTAAGGTGATGATAAGGACTTAAATGGGAATTCTAGTACACTTAGACATGGCAAAATGTAATTCTGTCCAGCATAGTTAAATTGAGGAAAAGTGACTTATAACTTAGTGAACATGCATAGGAATCCTCATAATTGGTTTAGGAATTGATTATGGAGCCTTAGGCGAAGACGGATCTTAAAAAGGGCCACAAACGGAGATTCTAGAGCCCCGTAAGCATATGATATTTTTTCTGCCCAAATTACATAATGCTGTTTGGAATTTCTAGTATGCTTAAGACTTAGTGAGAACTTTAGGTAATGATCCCTTAGGTGTTATAAAAATCCTTAATAATGTTAGGAGTCCGGAAACAAGTTTAAGACCCTAAGGGCCAAAGCATAAGATACTATGAGATAGGAGGCCGAGTGAGCATGTTTATGATGATGAACCTCTGCATATCTATGATGATGTGATTGTGTTAATATCTTGAGCATGACTTTAAGTGTATAATTGGCGTGTTGATGTGATGAGTATTATGCCTTAATTTGAGATGCATGAGGTTCGAAATAAAACGAAGTAGAAGAATGTGCTCATGTGAACTATACAGTTTTTAATTGAGAAAGTTTCATAAGAATGATATATGTGATTGAGATTATGTGGCATGACTCAAATCTGAGCAAATTCGGAATGTAGCTGTTATGTACTAAACAATTATGACTAATATTATGATGTTTAATCTCATGATTGATGTGTCCTTTAATGCTTATGTTCTATATGATTTAGTTTATTCTTCCGCTTTACGTTTCGTTTATGTTATACGCAAAGGTCGCATTTCGTTTTTATGTTTCATTTCAAAAAAAAAAATTTCCGGATTTCCCTTAAGTTAATTTCTAAAGAGGTTTTAGGGAGTAAACACGATCAATAATTAATCTAAATACAACGTTGTTATTGGGTTAAATATTATGTGTTACATTATGGTATTGAAAGAGTTCAAATTCTCATGAAGCTTGTTAGGATTGGACTGACCATGGTTTAAGGCATGTTACAATAGTATGTCATGCATAGTGCTTAGCTATTAGAGAAGCTTTAGGGTAGACCCACATGACCTTGTC
>JAMLFY010000310.1:0-42440 GCA_030441495.1 Dalbergia oliveri | reverse complement strand
GAATAGCCTCTATGATAAGAAACCCATTTAACCCTAACAATGTTCTGAGCTTCCTTTATATATATACACACACAACCAAAGAACTAATCCATCAAGTCTAATTCAAAAGCATTAAACCACAAATTGGTAAGGTGCAAAATTAATATATAACACACGTAAAGATTCTTGAGCTATATGGCTACGTGGCCAAGAACACCAACTTCCCGGGCACAACCTTCTGCTCGTCGTGTTTATGAGACTTTGCAGCCCAGTTCAGAGATGAAAGAAACCCCGGAAGCTTTTCTTCTGCATGTTTATCTTCCAGGTATGTGTTATAAATAAGTAAATATATATATATATATATATATATATATATATATATATATATAGAGAGAGAGAGAGAGAGAGAGAGAGAGAGAGAGAGAGAGAGGATTCCACATTTTGAACAAAAAGACCCACACTCTTCTTTTGTTTGTTAAGTTATAAATATGGATACCTTGTTTTATTTTATCCTCACTCTTGTTTTATTAATATTCTCTCTGTGCTGTTTCTCTCACTTAAAACATATTTTATCTATGTTATATTTTTCAGATGATGATAATAAATTAATAATGATAATATAAAATGGAAATAAAAAGAAGATTATGAGATGATGAAGGGTACAACGTTATTCAACTCATGCTATATATCATAGTATAATAATGTTGTTTCTAAAAATTGTTATTCAAAGTTTCCTTTTATTTTTTGTTGACGTTTCCCTTATTATTATTATTATTATAGATTATTATACAGTTGGATCGACTATCATGATGCTTCTGTTATATGTGCTGGAATCTATTGCTCGATCCGGATTCTGTTAAAGAAATATTTTGTTGAATTAGTATTAAATATATTTATCTAACAAATAATAATTCTAAATAAATATTTAATATCAATAATATATTGTCTAAAAATAGAGAAAAATAGAAATAAAAAAATTAAGTGAGAGAAATACTAGAGAAATAAAAATAATTCATTGAGAGGAAAAGTTAAAGTATCAATTAATATGACTAAAAGAAAATTGCAGAGAGTCCAAAATAAAATGTGGAGCTATATATATATATATATATAAACATTTTTAGCATTCTTCAATGTTATGATCTTATATCTTAAGTAAAGTTTATGATTGACAAAAAGAAAACCTAAAAGAATGTATAATAATTGATAGCGCTCATTCAATGTTGATGAAATATTTTTTTATGGTTTTGGAATACATATGACAACATTAATTAAAATTGATACAATAGAGATTCACATATGTATCGTTGGGTATTCTAAATTATAATTGTCTTCTATAAAGTGAAGATGCACTCATTTAGGCATATATCATCTGTAATAATACATACCGCACAGTTTTAACCGCCCTTATTTTCTGTTTGTTTATACACCTTGAGTCCACTACATACTCTCTAGATTGGATTGGAGGTGATGTGTTTGTTGCTGGTGCAAGAACTTCTTTTTTTTTTTTTCATTTACCAAGTGCTGCCCAGTAAAGATTATGATAAATTGTACATAAGAATTAGTTTGACAATATCACTAGTACCAATTATCAAAAAAAAGTAATTAGCAGCAAGACTCACAACACTAAGCGTAATACACAGCTGGCTCACTTGCTTGGCATTTTATTCACGTATTTTCATGAATTCGATATTTAGGCTTTTATGTTAGTGCGTTACTTAAAAATATCTATCTAAACGCGCAATGAGTGCAACTACGTTTTGACTCTAGATTCAAGGAAGCATCCTCAACATAAATTCTTTTAACTGAATAAAAGAAAGAGTAATACATAGAACATATAAAATTTGAGTAAATTAATAATCTTTCTCTCTTGTGATCTCAGGTTTTACGAGAGATCGTGTAAAGATTACATTTGTGGGCTCTTCACGGGTGGTGAGGATTACTGGAGAACGACCAATTCAAGGTAGTAGATGGAGCCGATTTGACAAAACATATCCCGTTCCTGAAAATTGTGAGGCAGAGACACTTCAAGGCAAGTTTGATATGGGGACTCTCGTCCTCACAATGCCAAAGAAGTCAATTTCCCAAGTTGCTCCTAAACCAGAACTGAATACAACCCCAGAAAAAAGAGGGCCAGGTCCTTCAGATAAAGTTGCAGCTGAAGAAAATACTCAAAAATCCCAAGAGACCATTCCACCACAACGTAAAACAACCAAATTGGAAGAACAAAACGGAGACAAGAAAAGGGCTTCACTGCCAAGCCCTGTAAAAGGCCCTTCTGACTTGAAAGCACAAAAGGCTACTCTGGAAGACACATCCTCTCAGAGACCTACTGAGAGCGAAAAGCCAGAAGATGTGAAGAGATCAAAAGCTTTGAACCCTCCAGAACCCATCAGGGGTCGTAGCCCTCAAAAGGGTCAAGAGCTGCAAACTGTGAGAAGACCAGCAGTAACAGGTAAGCCTCAAAAAGGTCAGGAAGAATTTGAGTCAAAACAAAATTCAACAATGACAGATCAAGCAGAGGAAAAGCGTGAAGAGGAAGTCAAGCTAAAGGCCAGGCTAGCAGCAGTGAAGAAGCAATTAGAGGGAAAGACTGAGGTTGGTGAGAAGGAAAGGATCTCAAGGGAAGTTAAAGAACAAGATGGGAAGTCTTCTGAGACAAGAAAGCCTGTGAGTAATTTGGAGAAAGGCATTTTTAAAGAGAAAGAAATCAGGACAAGAAAAGTGTCACCAAAGGAAGCAGAGCATTCCGCTCTAGAAGCTCAAGAGAAGAACAAGGAATCCAGCAGTGCATCAGAGAATCTGGTTGATTTTGTAGGGAATGGAATCAGAGAACTGGCTGCTTCTGCTTCACATGTTGTCACAAGAATAGCGGAAGGGACATTGAATGACGAGGAGAAACATTTAGTGGCAAATATGGGTGCTGCAGTTCTAGTGCTTGCTGCAGTGGGAGCTTATGTATACTTTAAGCTTGCCTGAACATAGAGACCCTAAAATTAGTTCTACTCAATCGTGTCTCATTCTAGCACATGAAAGATATGGTGTTGTAAGGGTAAGTACTTCATAACATGCAAATCACCTTTGATACATGGCGACCTTCTTACATGGTGACTAATATGTTTGTATCCATGTGATGGCAAAATCTTAGACGTTAATCAAAGATTTCAATGGTCATGATTAATTAATATTGAAATTTATATTTATAATTGTTTGCTCTATGATAATTGGCTAAGACTAAGCTATTCCAATTACAATTCAAACATAAAAATCACCTAATGATAGGCAATTTGTACTAGAGGATGATTGAACTCTTTACCTTATAGATTCCTCAAGTTACTATAGAAAGGCCTTGAACTTGATTAATGTTGAGAAACGAAAAATAAAAGGGAAAATTGAACTTGCATTAAATGAAAAGAAAGTAATTACAATGAAGATGAATGAATGAACAAGAGATGCGTTATTCTATGCTAAGTGAGGTCCCTTTGTCCTTAGAATCTACTAGCTATTTATAGGCTTATCACTAAGGCTACCATCATGGCCTAGCAACTCCTATTTTCTAGCTAAATTATCTCCCATTAACTTCAGGCTACAACCATTCATAGCTCTACCTTGAAGCTATGTTAATCCAGGCCCAATTAAACCATCAATTATGGCCCAATTCCTTTTCTTCCAACCTGGGCGCTTCATGCCCTCATATTGGGCTTGAGCCCACTTGCTAGCCCAATTCATGGACTCCAACATATGCCCCCTATGTCTTTCAGCTTAGATAGCTTATGATGAGTTGATAAGACATGCATTTAAGTTAAAGCTCTCACCTTTCCTAACTATTATTGTTTATCATCTTCTCAACCATCATTACGATTCTTGCTTAGCTTCCTCTTGTTTCAAATTTCTCTTAGTATTTTCCTTTCTTCCTTTAAACCCTTACCTTCTCCTTCCTCGTCCTTCATTCACTTACAAATCATGTCTTCCCATGATTTTGACTCACAAAACCTAGGTTCTAGCAAAGTGCTACTTGAAGATTCTTCTTCTTCTCTTGGTTCTCTAAATTTTCATCCTAATGAAGAGGACACTGATGCTGCCACTACCACTCTTCAGACTTTACAAGACTCTATTGCAATATTTGGTAGCTTTTCCATGCTAAAAATTATGGCATTCCTATCATTCTTATCCCTTTTAATCAACCCAATCTCCATTTTTACCTTGGGCTATTTGTACTGAGCCTTTTGTTTGCAGACCCTTGTGAAACCTACATTAACCCAAAGGCTACCACTTCCCATTTCTCTTCAGGTATTCTATTCTTAGAAAACATTATGAATTCAAAGGTTGGCCTAAGCCTACAGAACAATATGTCAATTGGCTTGATCGATATTAACAAAAATAAGAACTTCAAGAAAGAATGGGAATTTACCAAATGATCATGTTTTTGAAGCAGAGACTACTTAGCAAACAAGGATCTTCTCCTAGCTTTCTTGGGATTTTGGAACACCACTATCAATGCCTTTCTTTCCTATTTGGGATTTTGTTTGCTACACTTTTTGATGTAGTGTTCATTCTTGGCCTTCCTATAGTTGGTCATGAAATTCCCACACTCTTTGGAGAAGTTTTTCTAGATTTAGCCTACCTAGTTTCCAGGAAAACATTACTTACTCGACTTTCTTAATCAACACAACAATATCAAGGCTCGATTCTAGATCCTGAACACAATGCCTTCTTGCTCTACTAGCTCACAGATTTCTTTATTTACAGCAATTCTTTGAGTTTGGTGGATTCCTACTCTTTACTATGTTTCAGCCATTATCTCTGGTAGACCGCTTGGACTTGGCTGCATTTTCCTCTTACTATTTTATAAATCCATGAACTAATGGCTAGAAAGGCTGCAAATCTCTTCAAATAAGGTCAAAGCTATTGGGGGTCTCTGGTTTCTATACTTATAAGTGAATGAATATTTTGCCTAATTATTTAGGAATAGTGAAGTAGAAGCTGCTCTTGTAGCAGGTAGTGTAATGGTGGCTAAAAGAAATATGGATGTTCCCATACCCACTCAATCAGCCTACTAACTAGATGCCCTTTTTAAGATTAAAAAGAGGACCTTCAAAGATTCTTGTCCTTTCATGTATTGTCCCTTTAGGCCTAATTGGTTTAAAAATTTATTTGATTGAAGCTACAGAAGGAGTACATGCTAAATTGTTACTTGCCAGGTCTAGCCTACTGACATAGAGATTTGTTCAATGGTGTCCAGCCTACCTCTAGGTACAATAAAACCTCGATTAAGCCTTATTATGCTATATTTTTTGCCACCCAGTTTGGACTTGTAAAAGGAGTCCCTATTCCTTTTCATTTTGCTGCGGATTGGAATGCCCCAAGGCCTATTCTTTTTCCAATTGATATTGGGGATGGAAGTTAAAGAAGCTAACCAACATTGCATGGACTAGTTTATATTCCAGCCTTTTGTGGCTTTTCCAAGCCATACCCTAGAATTCCTTACTTGGTGGCAAATGGTGCTTTCAACCATGTTTAATTCGAACCCATATTTTCACTTGAACAAGCTTTCTCTAAAGCTTGCAAGATACTCTATAGTTCTTTCTTCAAAAAATAAAAGGCCAAAAATACAACTGGTACATCTTTTAGCCTCTTATTAATCTCTGATTTATCTTACTCTTTTAAGTCTAATTTTAAGACTCTTAGGTCCCAATGTTATTGATGTGGAAACTCGTGTTTCTTTTTATCACCCTTCTTATCCTAGACCTATAAGGAGAATGCTTATCAACTATACTCAGCTACCCTAATCAATGCAGCTGCTCTTCATTCAATTGGTTTTCCTCCAAACTCCCACATTCAGGTATTTTTATTAGCCTTCTTAATTTTATTTTTAGAAGGCTAAAATTTCAAGTTTCTTTAGTTAGAACAAAGAAAAAAAAAGAAAGCTAACACTCAAGATCCTTCTCTAGCTAGCTAGAACAAGGTAGCAAAAGCGTAAGGCAGTTGAAATTAATAAGGAGACTTCAGAGGATACTACCCCTTAATCCACTACGTAGGCGGCATCTCGCCAAAGGGTGGCTCCAAGTCCTATTCCTCCAATTATTGAAGAGCAAACTATGCCAAAGGCACCAAGTTCTCCTGCTCCTTTGTTAACTCCACTTCTTGAAGGTCACCTATTTTAATTCCTTTGCCAACGGTAATTGCTGCCAATGTTGAAGCAAGTAACTTACCACCCAACATCACCTCTATCCTAGATAAAGAAGAGTTGCTATCATACTTTAGTGACCCTATGCCTCCATGTAGGTCAAAAAGCTTATCTCTTGTTCTTTAAAAGGTAGCTGCCATTGCAAAAAATTTGCATCATTTCTTCCTTAAAGATCCTACCATTATCCAAACTTTGAACATTTCTTTATTAAAGGTAGATGAGTCTTCAGAATGAAGGAATTACTCTTTATTTGTGCAATATATATATATAGATATGAAAATATATTTTAGCATGGATGATGCTTTCTAATCTTTCAAAGAGCATCAGGAGCAAAACCTAGTGAGTTGCAACATTCTGAATTGGGGCGATGAAAGTCCAGAGAGATAACTTGATAGGTGACTTCTTTGCAGCTCAATAAGCTTTTACCACTCACAATTGAGAAAAGGCTTAAATTGGTCATTGCATTGTTGGACTTCATTCTAAGATGGCTTGTTTACACAAGGAACTGGACTTATTAGAGCCTCAATTAGCCATCATCACCGCTTAATTAAACCGAGCAAGCAAAGAAGGTTAATTTGTATCATCAAGCTAAAACTTTGGATGGCAAGCTAGTGGAATTCTCAAGCAAAGAGGCGTTTTGGAGAAATCTGGAAAATTATATAAAGGGTATGAATGGAGATAGGAAAAGTTAGGAGTCTTTCTATACCTATTTCCAATCTATGAGAGATGATTATTGAGATGGCTTCTTATTGATATTCTTCTTAAACCTACATGTTTCACCTATACCAACTCCCTAATTAACTTTCCTTTATTTTTAACAGCCTTCCATTTTACAACTTAGTTATACTTGGTCATCCCCTTCCAAGGATCATCACTTCCACCTTCTGTAGTCATTCTCCTTAAGGAACTTTGTCTAATTAGCCTGTAGGGATTGATCTCGACCTAATAGCTAGCTCTTCTCTACCAAATTCCTCCAAACTAGGGTATTTTGTATATTTCCTTTTCCCTTTTGAACCAACTATTTGGATCATGGCCATCATGGCTGGCTGTTCGCCATGGCTAAGTGTTTAAACTCATTATAGTTTGTTTTCACATATAGATTGATAATATTTCTTTAAAAATTTGCCATTAATTGATCTTGCCATTTCTTTACCATGCATATCCACTACTTTGCAAGCTCCCCCACTATAAAAGCTCCCTTATTTCTTAGAATTTTTTCCAAAGCCATAATTTTGTCATCATTAGCTATTTCTAACTATCTAATCATAGCCTAAGTAAACTCATCTAGGACAAACAATGTTGTTTAGCTACTCTTAGTGATTTTACATTAATTTCTAATGGAAGTACTGCATCTTGCCCAAGTGTCAACCTATAAGGAATCATGCTAGTAGCTTTTGCTTTGGTATTTCTATAAGCCCACAATACTTCTGTGCAACATCAGTCATATCTGGGCATTACATATCACCGTTCCTAGTGTGAGTATAACACCTGACATATGCAGATATTGTTTGCTTTGGGGCCTACTGGATGCCCCTCAGATTTGCTCTTCCTATCTCTAAAGGGAAAATGCGTTCATGGGGGAGATATCCACACTCTTATAAGGTATGCTTCGTCCCCTCCTAATGTGGGATTTGTAATGCCCTAATTTCTGCTATTAGAGTACAAATGACCGAAATGCCCCTGAGGTCATTTTTCCGAAATTTTAGGACAGTTGCCCAATCTCAAATGGGTCAACTCGATGTTTAAAGGGGTTATAATTGTTATGGTTGTTATCCGAGGAGAAAATCTCATTTTTTGAACTTTCGGCTCAAAATGACCAAAATACCCTCCTGTCTACATGGGTAAAAGGTGCCGTTTGAGCCCGGAAATTTTTCCAAGAAGTTTAGAATGATGTTTTTAAGTAATGTTTGATGTGTAGCCGGGCCCGGAAGGTCCGGGCAGTTTTAGTGCAAAATTACCATTTTGCCCCTAGAATAGTGTATAGTGAGCCTAATGACGCAATTAAACAAACCTAAGCAATATTAGGCTCTAATCGAAGATTAATTTATTTCGATAATTAATCTAGAGTCAAAATAATTTATTAAGGTTAATTAGAACCTAAGATTGCTTAGATAAACTCTAATTGCATTCTTTAATTCAAGATTCCTAGTCATGGAATCTTGAATAGTATTTTCTCTCCAATTCCTTAAATTAAGGAATTGTGCCATACCTCATTTGACTAAGAAAATGAATTTAATTTGTTAATCTAGTATGACCACTCCCTAATCAAGTCTTGAACAACCTTAATTACCCAATTACCTCACCTAAACACCTTCATACAAACTCCTAATCAAAACCTTAATCAAAGAAACACTTAAACACATCCTTAAACCACAATTACATGAACAAAATCCCTTCCCCCTTGGCTGATATGTTGGCCGAAATCTTCCCCCAAAATGGTGCCACATGTTGATTTTTGTTGCACTCCAAGCCCATGCCTTAAGCCATACCCAAACCCATACCTCACCATACCTTGCCCATGCTCTCCACCATACCAATCAAAGAGATATTTCTTCTCTCTTCCCTCTTCAAATGGCCGGCCACTCTCCCCTCAAAGGCCATCCATGAACTCTCCATCTTCTATAAATACACTAGCTTGAAAGCCCTTAGAATCCTTTACACACTTGAGCAAACTTCAAGCTTTCTTTCCCAAGCACAAAGAACTTCTTTTCTCCTCCTTGGCTGAGTTCCTCCTCAAGACTTAAAGAAGATTTCCTTCTCATTTCATCAAGAAAACAAAGCTTCCTTACATCTCTCTTCAAGACTTCTTTAGGTAGGGGTTTTGTTTTAATGTTTTGGCTTGTGTTCTTAAGAAAAGTTCTAGTTTTCTCTTGGCTTCAAACTCTTTTCCTCTTCCCTTTTTCTTTTCGGCCAAGAGGCCTTTTTATAAAGAGAACATAAGCTTGATGATGAGGTTTCAAGATAATGACTTGTTGTTGTCATGTGAGAAACCTCTAAAGCTTGAAACAATTTGGTCTTGGACCATACATGCCTTGATTTCTTTCTTTTTCCTTGATAAAGTTTGTGGTTTTCTCTTCTTTTCCTTCGGTTTCCTTTGCTTTGGTTTGAACAAAGTTTGCTAAATATTGAAAAGTAGATCACAAAAGTTTTGTTAAGAAAAATTAATCCTAAGATTTCAAAAAGCTCTAAGCTTACCCTTGCCAACCTTAAAGTTGGTCGGCCATTCTAAGAGTTTACTCTAGATTGAAGCCCATGAGCAATAAAATAAAGAATATGAGTAGTTCTATTTATGTTTGTTTTGTTAAAGTGTTGATGTTTTTGGTTTTAATCCATTTTCTTGAGCTTGATGATGAAGTTCAAACCAAAGACTTCTTTGAAGACTTGGTGTTAAGAACTCTAAAGCTCATCTTCCATTGTTAAGATACATGTTGGGTTGAGGCTATTGATGTTCCTCTAAAGTCTTGTAAGAGCTCTAGTTAAAATAAAAAAAAGTTGCATTCATGTTTAAGTTTATGTCTTGCATCTCATGTTTATTTTGATACCATCACTAATTTCACAAGATAAATGAATGAACTTGCATTACCATATTTAAATTCCCAAGCTTGCATTTCATGTTTATATTTCAAGTCATCACTTAATCCTTAAAGATAATAATGAGGTTGCATCTCATATTTATTTTATGCTCTCACTTTACTTTGTAATGAAGAGTAAAATGAAGTGCATAGCATGTTTAAGATTATGTTATCACCTAAATACTCTAGAGCTCAAAGACTTGCCCTAAGTACCTTAAAAAGGAAATCTTAACCATGATAAGTGGATATGTTTAGTGTGAAACAAGGATGGTTTGATTTTGTGAAATGAAAGGTTGATTTCAGGAAAATGTTAGAAAACGTTTTATGAGGTCTCAAGGTGTTTAAATAGTTTGGAGTGTGTCAAAAATCATGTTTTCTCAAATTCCGAGGTTCTGGTAATCGATTGCCAAATTATGTAATTGATTACCAGAGGTTTTTGAAGGACTTTTGGTTCTGGTAACGATTACCAAAGATAATGTAATCAATTACCAAGGCGTTCTTCATGCCTAGAATCCTTAAAACTCTGTAATCGATTACCTGATAGTGTAATCGATTACTCCTATGTTCTTTATTTTTCGGAAATAGATTTAACCATAAGTAATCGATTACCCGGTTGTTTTAAACCCAGAATAAATTTAGCTCCTGGTAATTGATTACTAGGCACATGTAATCGATTACTAGAACACCTTTTGCTCCTGAAATTGTCCCAGAGAAAACTAGCAACTCGTGTGCACTTATAACATGAGTTTTATGCGATTATGTGTGATGAACATTTTTTTATTTCTGTCTTATCCTTGTGGCCACTATATAAATTCTGTTGAGGAGTTATAATGCGTAATATTATGCTTGAGTGAAGTGAGGAACGTTTTTGAAGGATTGGAAAGACTAAACAAATAGGAAGGAATTGGAACTAGAATCTTAAAGCACTTAGACACAAGAATAATAACTTCTGTTCCAGCATAATTGAGCTTAAGGAAGACGGTACATAATTGGTGATTATGCCTAGGAGTTAAACATAGAACCTTAGGCGAAGATATAACTTAGAAAAGAGTTTAAGGCATAGATTCTAGAATCCCCATAGTTGAATAAATGATCTTGATAAGTAATCTATATAATGCTGTCGGATGAATTAGAGAGCATAATGTTAGAAGAATTATAAAGAACAATTCCCCTAGATATGATAAAGACTTGCAATGGATGATTAGATTACTAGAAAAGAATTCAAGACATGTAAGGGCCAAAGCATAAGACACCATGGGATAGGAGGTGTGATGTGAGCATGAGACCGAGAAGTATATTCTTAATGATGTGAATATGATTACATTTCAAGTATGAAACCTTATGTGAATAATTGATATGTTGATATGATGAAGTGTTGTGCCATGTATTTAAGATGCATGAGGTTTCAAAATATGAATGAAATTGAGAAATATGCTCATGTGAACTAGAAAGTTATTGATTTGAGAAAGTTCCATGAAAATGATGCATGTGATTGAGATTATGTGGCATGACTCAAATTTGAGGAAATTCGAGAGTAGCTGTTATGCTGCCGAATTTCCGTCAAATTTGAGAGACTAAGAAAGTTTTTGAGAAATATGATGTTTAAGGTGACACCGAGACATACTTCTCTTGCTAAGGAGAAGGTAAAACCGTGAGGCATAGACATTAGCCTCAAAGTGGACAAAGTCCTGGTCTTAACTAGTCGATGCGTTTCGAAGAAGGAAAAAGTCCCATGATGGGTGATCCTTAGGCCCCATACGACTACTCTGGAGTCGGGATTATGATGATTATGATTATGATTATGTTTATGATTCGCTTATCAAGAGGATAAGTAAGAACTAGTGACGACTAGTTAAGGTATGAGCTCATAGCCTAGTTTAAGGGTGCGGTTACTATTATATTTGGTGTTACAAGATTAAGATGAGGGAATGATGTTCAAAGAAAAGTTTCATGCCACTTAAATGTTGATTGACTATTGTTTGGTTTGCCTAAAGAACTGCCATGCATCCATGAACTATTATGTTGCATTCATGCATTAAGATTCATTATAAAAGACATGGACCTTGGATAAATATCTTTTGTGAAAACTTCATAATGAACCTTTGCATGCTTAACCTTTTCATAATAAACCCAAGGTTCCTGGGACGTAAACGATGACACTAGGATAGAGGATTCCTCCTGAGATTCTTTAGCAAGATTCTCACCCCTCTCTCTTTTCTCTCGTTACGTCTTCAGACATCGATAGCGTTGTTTGTGATCTTCATTGACCCGCCCACTTGGGAGGTGCACTATGACCTCGAGCATCAGTCCTACCACTTCAAGGGTTATTGTGAGGTGCGCATTTTTGTGTGGACGCCCGTTTGCTTTCCCCATCTCCAGCTATCATTTCGATCCGACTTCACCTTTGGCGACGACTTGATCTTGGAGAAGACGCGACCCAGACGAGCAAACCCATCGTGCCCGTCCTTCATCGAGCACGTGGATACCCCGTATGTTCCCCGTTCTCGGTTGAGGTCGATCCTTCTGAGGCTCTTCCCTTCATTTCCTATGGATCTCGGTGGAGGTAGCGAGGACACGGTCACCTCACCGAAGCATGCGAGGCGCGTTCGGCAGCGCGAGAGGCGACCACGTCGTAGAGGCCACGTCGTCCCTCGATTCCAATGCCTAGATCTCCGCTTCGTTGGGTTACATCCGGAGCTCCGCCAGTTCACGGGCTACATTCCCCATCCGAGGACAGCGTCATAGTAGGCGTGGAGGGAGGGTAGTGATAGTTGGGCATTTATCTTTTGGGATCTTACCATGTACTTGCCTTTATTTTCCTTTTGTTTATGTATTTCCAGTTTCTATGTACTGCAAGCTCTGCCCACTCATATGGGTAAGACTTTATGTTTTCTTTGTCATTTATGGTTATGTATTAAACTATGTTATGATTAATATTATGATGTTTGTTCTCATGATTGAGGTGTCCTTAAATGCTTATGTTCTGTATGGTAGATTTATTCCTCCGCTTCACGTTTTTATGTTATGCACGAAAGGCTCGCACTTTGTTTTACATGTTTCATAAAAAAAAAAATTTACCTGTATTTTCGCTAAGTTATTTCTAAAAGAATTTAAAGGAAGTAATAACTAATAATTAATCTTGATACGTCCTAGGCGTATTGGGTTAAATATTAGGGTGTTACATTATGGTATAGAGCAGTTCAATTCTCACGAGCCTGAGGATTGGACTGACCATGCTTTAGAGGCATGTTACGGTAGAATGTCATGTATAGTGCTTAGCTATTAGAGGTAAGCCATAGGATAGGCATTCATGACCTTGCCTGCGGTCTGTGCCATGGTAACTAGCTCATTTAGCATGGAATATTGAGCCTGATCACCTCAGTGTTTGTTGACTTGTGTGCTTAGGGACCAATGGCACCCAGACAGAATAGGAACGCAAACGAAGGCGAACAAGGGAATGAGGTGGAGCTGCCTGCGAGATGGCTAGAGCGATGGAACATATGTTCGATCATGAATCAACCAAGGGATGCTGCCCAAGGTCCCTGCCGCGAAGCCGTGGAACAAGCCCGTTTTGGGGAGTTCGCAAGGCCAACCCGCCAACGTTCCGTGGAGCTTTGAATCCGACAAGGAGGACGAGTGGATCAAGAACATGGAAAAGATCTTGGTAGTTGCCTGTTGGAGGAATAGAAAGTCACCTTTGCTACCTACATGATGGAAGTCAACGCGGAGTTTTGGTGGATCGACACCCGAAGACTGCTAGAAGCTACCGCAGCTGAATTGGGAGCGTTAAGACGTACTTCTATGAGAAGTATTTCTCGAAGTCTGTGAGGAACGCAAAGGACATTGAGTTCATGCAATTGGTCCAAGGTGGGTTGTCTACGCCCAATACACGGCAAAGTTTGAAGAATTCATCAAGTTCTCACGGGTTTCCAAGGGAATCCCGATGAGATTTGGAAGTGCGTTAAGTATGAGGCCGGGTTGAGGGGAACTTATCTTGCTGTGGCACACATGGAGATTAGGGACTTCTCGACCCTAGTCAACAAGTGCGGATCATCGAAGAAGGGCATAAGAAGCTGAGTGCCGCGAGGGCGGATCGTCCCCGTGGTTTGGGACCTCAAGCCCCGAAGTTTAAGCCGTCAAATCAGAATCAACCGAGGAACCATTACCATCCTTACCAATCCAATCAGTTCAAGCATCAACAACACCAACAACAACATCCTCAACAACAACAACAAAGAGGACCCAACAATCAACCATTCCGGCAACCCCAAGGCCGCGTTCAACCCCAATGGCCGCGGGAACCGCAACCATCAAGGAGGAATGAGCGGTCCTCGCAACCACAACAACAACAACCAACAAGGAGGGCCCAATGGGAACAAGAACAAGGCACCCAAGGAGCCCCTGCTGTCCCTAGGTGGGACAAACCGTAGAGTGCCCCGCTGGAAAGAATCATGGCAATTGTCCCTGCTTAGCTAGGCAAGGAGTATGTTTCAAATGTGGCAAGCACGGCCACTATGCAAAGGATCCAGAAGCAATGGAGGGACGTTGAGTCAGAATCCCCAACCCAACACCAAGGACGGGTCTTTACCCTCAACGCAAGACGCCGCGAGATCCAATGACCTCATCGAAGGTAAGTGCGAACTAAATGGTAGAACCTTAACTATGCTATATGACTCGGTGCTACTCATTCTTTTATCTCACATGCTAGTGTCGAGTCCTTGAATTTGAAAGTTTCTAAGCTTCCTTTTGACCTCATTGTTTCTACTCCCAAACCGTCCTCATACATGTAACTGTTGTTTAATTGCCATCTTCCTGTTGAAAATAGATCCTTTATCATAGATTTGATTTGTTTACCTTTGAAAGACATAGGAATAATTCTTGGCATGGATTGGCTTTACGCTAACCATTGTTGTTAGACGTTATACAAAATCCCTTATTTTTCGTCATCCCCCTAGCAAGACTAGTCAAACCTTGAAACTTTATGTAAATGCTGTAGATGTCTTCTATAGTGGGAAGAAAACTAAGGGATATGTCCTTCTAGCCGCTAGTGATGTAGACTTTGAGCAGAACATAGATGATATTCCAGTGGTAAGAGAGTATCCCGAGGTATTTCGGATGAGATACTCAAGTTCCTCTCGAGAGAGAGGTGGAGTTCTCCATTGAGTTGGTTTCGGGAACGGGACCTATCTCGATAGCCTCGTATAGGATGTCACCCTTGGAATTGAAGGAATTGAAAACCCAATTGGAGGAGCTGTTAGAGAAGAATTTTATTAGACCTAGTGCCTAGTGCCTCACCATGGGGAGCCCGGTTTCTGTTTGTTAAGAAAAGGATGGGAGCATGAGATTATGTATAGATTATAGGCAATTGAATCGTGTAACGGTGAAAAATAAATACCCTTTGCCTAGGATTGATGATCTCATGGACCAGTTGAAAGGAGCGGTGGTGTTCTCTAAGATTGATTAAGAGGTCGAGATACCACCAAATTAGGGTGAGAGATGGGGCTATACCTAAAACCGCTTTTAGGACACGTACGGACATTGAGTTTGCCGTGATGTCTTTTGGACTGACAAATGCACCCGCCGTGTTCATGGACTATATGAATAGGATCTTTAGACCCTATTTAGACAAGTTCGTGGTTGTTTTCATAGATGATATACTCATCTATTCGAAGACTCATGAGGAGCATGAATGTCACCTAAGGTTGGTTTTAGAGGTGTTGAAAGAGAAGAAGTTGTATGCTAAGCTCTCTAAGTGTGAATTCTGGTTGGAGGAAGTGAAGTTTTTAGGACATGTAGTATCGAAGGAGGTATAGTTTTGACCCTAGTAAGATAGAAGCCGTAATGAATTGGGATAAAGACCACATATATCGAAATACGGAGCTTTTTGGGATTAGCAGGCTATTACCGTAGGTTTATCAAAGGATTTTCCCAGGATTTCCTTCCCTAACCAAGCTCACTAGGAAGAACACCCATTTTCATGGAATCTCGATTATGAAAAGAGCTTCCAAGAGTTAAAGAAAAGGTTGACCTCGACCCAATTTTGGTTTCACCCGACCAATGTACCTTTCGAGGTATATTGTGATGCTTCGGGAAAGGGTTTAGGCTGTGTGTTGATGCAAAATAGGCAAGTGGTAGAATATGCGTCTAGACAACTCAAGCCACACAAGGTTAACTACCCTACCCATGACCTAGAGTTAGCCGCCATAGTGTTTGCCTTGAAGATTTGGAGGCATCACTTATATGGAGTAAGGTTTGAAGTTTTCTCCGATCACAAGAGTCTTAAGCATTTCTTTGATCAAAAGGAGTTAAACATGAGGCAAAGAAGGTGGATGGAGTTTCTAAAGGACTATGATTTTGGCTTGAGTTACCACCCAAGCAAGGCCAATGTGGTCGCGATGCCTTGAGTCGAAAATCATTACGCTTATCCCACATGATGGTCAAGCAAGTTGAGCTGAGAGAAGTTTAGGAACATGAATTTGGGGATGTCGGTATCAAAAGAGTGTGAGGATGTGCCATCTTACAATAACAAGTGGGTTTACACAAAGGGTTGTGATGGCACAAGTAGAAAATGAGGAGTTTAGGGAGACCCTTGAGGAGGTAAAGGCTGGAAAGCTTAAAGATTTTGAGCAAGGGACAGATGGTTTGTGGAGGTTTGAAAGGCGGATTTGTGTACCGCAAGATGGTGACCTCGGAAGTATTTTGGAGAAGGCCCATAAAAGCCACTTCACCATCCATCCTGGTGCCACCAAGATGTATCAGGATTTAAAGAAGATGTTTTGGCGGATTGAAAAAGGACGTAGTAGCCTGGGTTAGTAAGTGCTTAGTCTGTCAAAAGGTGAAGATTGAGCACCAAAAACCTTCAGGAATATTCAACCTTTGCCTATCCCCGAATGGAAGTGGGATGGTATATCTATGGATTTTGTGACCAGGCATACCTAGAACCTAAGCCAGCCATGATGCTATTTGGGTAATAGTGTAGGTTAACCAAGTCGGCCCATTTCCTACCCATCAAGATGACCTTTTCCCTAGATAAGTTGGCCCAGTTGTACATCCAAGAGATAGTGAGGTTACATGGAGTTCCATCGACGATAATCTCATATGAGATCGCGGTTTATGTCGCGTTTTTGGGGAGCCTTTCAAAAGGCGTTTGGTTCAAAACTGTGTTTAAGCACGGCTTACCACCCTCAAACAGATGGACAATTCAAAGAACTATCCAAACATTGGAGGATATGCTAAGGGCATGTGTTTTGGATAGAAAAGAAAGTTGGGATAAGTACCTCCACTTATCGAGTTCGCGTATAACAACAGTTATCATGCGAGTATCGGTATGGCACAATACGAGGCCTTGTATGGAAGGAAGTGCTAGTCGCCCTTGTGTTGGCATGATCTTAGAGAACAAGGCGTTTTGGGATGAATGAGTGGAAACCACGGAGCAAATAAGAATGATCAAGGATAGAATCTTGACTGCTCAAAGCCGACAAAAGAGCTATGCGGACAAATGGCGAAAGCCGTTGGAGTTCCAAGAAGGCGAGCATGTTTTCTTGAGGATTACCCCCACTACAAGATAGGTAGAGCCATGAGAGTCAAGAAATTGAGTCCCCAATTTCTCGGACCTTTGAAATCCTTCAGAGTGGAGGTGCCTACAAAATAGCCCTACCTCCAAAATGTCAAATCTTCATGATGTCTTCACGTCTCCCAGCTCAGAAAATATAAATCGACCCTAGCCATGTGTTAGAGCCAGAACATGTACAGTTAAAGGAGGACTAACTTTCATCCTCCACCAACGAGAATCGTGGATCGAGGGTGTCAGAGTTGAGGAACAAGTCCGTTCCTTTGGTGAAAGTCGCGTGACGAGACAAGACAGAAGAGTACACGTGGGAGCTCGATTAGAGATACGGACAGAAATATCTCGAGCTTTCTAAGGTAACGAATTTCAAGGATGAAATTCCTTTAAGGAGGAGTAATGTGAACGCCCCGATTTCTCCGTTAGAGTACAAATGACCGAAATGCCCCTAGGCATTTTCCCTAATTTTAGGACAGTTGCCCAATCCTCGAATGGGTCAATTCTAATGTTTAAAGGGGTTATAATTGTTATGGTTGTTATCCAGGTGAAAATCTTGTTTTCTGAACTTTTCAAAATGACCAAAATACCCCTCCGTGTCTACACGGTAAAAGGTGCCGTTTGAGCCCGGAAATTTTTCCAGGAAGTTTAGAATGATGTTTTTAGTAATGTTTGATGTGTAGCCAGCTGAGGTCCAGGCAGTTTTAGTGCAAAATTACCATTTTGCCCCTAGAACAGTGTACAGTGAGCCTAACGCAATTAAGCAAACCTAAGCAATATTAGGCTCTAATCGAAGATTAATTTATTTCGATAATTAATCTAGAGTCAAAATGATTTATTAAGGTTAATTAGAACCTAAGATTGCTTAGATAAACTCTAATTGCATTCTTTAATTCAAGATTCCTAGTCATGGAATCTTGAATAGTGTTTTCTCTCCAATTCCTTAAATTAAGGAATTGTCATACCTCATTTGACTAAGAAAATGAATTTAATTTGTTAATCTAGTATGACCACTCCCTAATCAAGTCTTGACCTTCCTAATTACCCAATTACCTCACCTAAACACCTTCTTACAAACTCCTAATCAAAACCTTAATCAAAGAAACACCTAAACACATCCTTAAACCACAATTACATGAACAAAATCCCTTCCCCCTTGGCTGATATGTTGGCCAAAATCTTCCCCCAAAATGGTGCCACATGTTGATTTTTGTTGCACTCCAAGCCCATGCCTTAAGCCATACCCAAACCCATACATCACCATACCTTGCCCATGCTCTCCACCATACCAATCAAAGAGATATTTCTCTCTCTTCCTCCTCAAATGGCCGGCACTCTCCCTCAAAGGCCATCCATGACCTCTCCATCTTCTATAAATACACTAGCTTGAAAGCCCTTAGAATCTTTTACACACTTGAGCAAACTTCAAGCTTTCTTTCCCAAACACAAAGCTCTTCTTTTCTCTCTCTCTTTGGCTGAGTTCTTCCTCAAGATTTCAAGAGGATTTCCTTCTCATTTCATCAAGAAAACAAAGCTTCCTTACATCTCTCTTCAAGACTTCTTTAGGTAGGGGTTTTGTTTTAATGTTTTGCTTGTGTTCTTAAGAAAAGTTCTAGCTTTTCTCTTGGTTTCAAACTCTCTTCCCCTTCCTTTTTCTTTTTCGGCCAAGAGGCCTTTTTATAAAGAGAACATGAGCTTGATGATGAGGTTTCAAGATAATGACTTGTTGTTGTCATGTGAGAAACCTCTAAAGCTTGAAACAACTTGGTCTTGGACCATACATGCCTTGATTTCTTTCTTTTTCCTTGATAAAGTTTGTGGTTTTCTTTCTTTTCCTCTTCATGATTTCGGTTTCCTTTGCTTTGGTTTGAATAAAGTTTGCTAAAAATTGTAAAGTAGAGCACAAAAGTTTTGTTAAGAAAAATTAATCCTAAGATTTCAAAAAGCTCTAAGCTTACCCTTGCCAACCTTAAAGTTGGTCGGCCATTCTAAGAGTTTACTCTAGATTGAAGCCCATAAGCAATAAAATAAAGAATATGAGTAATTCTATTGGTGTTTGTTTTGCTAAAATGTTGGTATTCTTGTTTTAATCTACTTTCTTGAGCTTGATGATGAAGTTCAAACCAAAGACTTCTTTGAAGACTTGGTGTTAAGAACTCTAAAGCTCATCTTCCATTGTTAAGATACATGTTGGGTTGAGGCTATTGATGTTCCTCTAAAGTCTTGTAAGAGCTCTAGTTAAGATAAAAATAAGTTGCATCCATGTTTAAGTTTATGTCTTGCATCTCATGTTTATTTTGATGCCATCACTAATTTCACTAAGATAAATGAATGAACTTGCATTACCATATTTAAATTCCCAAGCTTGCATTTCATGTTTATATTTCAAGTCATCACTTAATCCTTAAAGATAATAATGAGGTTGCATTATTTCATATTTATTTTATGCTCTCACTTTACTTTGTAATGAAAAGTAAAATGAAGTGCATAGCATGTTTAAGATTATGTTATCACCTAAATACTCTAGAGCTCAAAGACTTGCCCTAAGTACCTTAAAAAGGAAATCTTAACCATGATAAGTGGATATGTTTAGTATGATAAAATGATGGTTTGATTTTGTAAAATGGATGGATGACTTCCAGAAAATGTTGGAAAACTATTTTATGAGGTCTCAAGGTGTTTAAATGGTTTGGAATGTGTAAAAAATCATGTTTTCTCAAATTCTGGAGGTTTGGTAATCGATTACCAGCTTATGTAATCGATTACCAGAGAGGTTTTCGAAGGACTTTTGGTTTTGGTAATCGATTACCAGAGCAATGTAATCGATTACCAAGGTTATTCTTCATGCCCAAACCTCTCTTAAAACTCTAATCGATTACCTGATAGTGTAATCCATTACTCCGATGTTCTTTATTTTTCGGAAACAGATTTAACCCTAAGTAATCGATTACCATTGTATGTAATCGATTACCCGGTTGTTTTAAACCCAGAATAAATTTAGCTCCTGGTAATCGACTATGGGCACATGTAATCGATTACCAGAACACCTTTTCCTCCTGAAATTGTCCCAAGAGAAAACTAGCAACTCGTGTGCACTTATAACATGAGTTTATGTGATTATGTGTGATGAACATTTTTGGTTTTTGTCTTATCCTTGTGACCACTATATAAATTCTGTTTGAGGAGTTAGAATGCGTAATATTATGCTTGAGCAAAGTAAGGAACGTTTTAGGATGGAAAGACTAAACAAAAGGAAGGAATTGGAACTAGAATCTTAAAGCACTTAGAGACAAGAATAATAACTTCTGTTCCAGCATAATTGAGCTTAAGGAAGACGGTACATAATTAGTGATTATGCCTAGGAGTTGAACAAAGAACCTTAGGCGAAGAGAGAACTTAGACAAGAGTTAGGCATAGATTCTAGAATCCCCGTAGTTGAATAAATGATCTTGTTGAGTAATCTATATAATGTTGTTGGATGAATTAGTGAGCATAATGTTAGAAGAACTATAAAGAACAATTCCCCTAGATATGATAAAGACTTGCAATGGGTGATAAGATTACTAGAAAAGAATTCAAGACCCGTAAGGGCCAAAGCATAAGACACCATGGGATAGGAGGTGTGATGTGAGCATGAGACCGAGAGAGTGTATTCTTAATGACGTGAATATGATTACATTTTAAGTATGAAACCTTATGTGAATAATTGATATGTTGATATGATGAAGTGTGGTGCCATGTATTTAAGATGCATGATGTAACGACTCGTCTTTTTGCATTGTCTCTAATAAAATAATTAATTGTGAGTAATCGGTAGGGATTTTAAAATTTCGACGAACGCAGTTATGATCAAAACAATATAAGGATTTCCAAAAAAAAAAAAAAAAAAAAACGAAAATTTATTTAATATTATTAAAAAATTCAATATAATAATATTATAACTAGAGATATAGAATAAGGCCTATAAGTGGTATAAGGACATTGAAAAATAATGATAAGGTTAAATAGATGTTTTTAACCCAGGAAAATTCTTAGGTATCAATTGGGTACCAAAATGGTAATAATTGGTATATTAGGAATAACTGGTACACCAAAACATTGAGTTTGGTAAAAATAATGGATGTTATTGGATCCCAAATAAAATTTTACTCACGACAATTAAATATGTATAGCTATTTCTAATAATACAAGATAAATTGATCTGTAAAATGAAATATCTATCCTTTAGTCCAACTTACTCTCCAAGTAACGTTGGTTATAAAAATCAAAAATGAAGAAATACTCCTTCTTTTCTCGTACAGATTGCGTTTCCTTCTTGCTAATTTTCCTTTGCATTCTCTTTGCAAAAACTCCCTAAATCACCATATGTACAAAGGCATATCTTAGGTAAACCTCTAAACCACTTCAAGAAGCATCCTCTCTACATCAAGCTCAACTAAAAACCTTGTTTTCTCTCCTTGGAACCATAGGCGTACAAGAAGGCTGAAAAAGGGGTTTGAGGTTTGAGTGAAAGGAAGCAAAAACCTTGAGGGAGGTAGGAAAATTATCCTAGTCTCTTGCTTTATGATGTTTAGCTATTTTGCTAAGATAAGTGCTTGGTTTTCTTGGTGTTATAATGCTGGAATTTGAACCAATTTAAGGTTTATGATTACTTGAGTTATGATGGAATTAGTTATATTGGAATCTGAAATTTTTCCAGCAACTACATGTGTTAGAATTGATAGATATGGAAGAATACATCTAGAACAACTCTTGTGCACTTGCTGAAAAACCTGAAACCAATTTTTAGAATCTATAATGGATTAAGTTGTGATGAGGTTTTGTAATTAAACAACCAGAATTTGTGTTTTAGAATTTCAGAATTTATAAGTGCTTGGATTGTTGTGTAATCTTGTGTATTGGAATTTGATGTGCTGGAAATTGTTAGTGCTGGAAATTGTAAGTGTGCTGAAATTTTACAGCACTAGTTTTATTTCAGAAATTTCAGAATTTATAAGTGCTTGGATTGTTATGTAATCTTGTGTATTGGAAATTGTTAGTGCTGGAAATTGTTAGTGTGCTGAAATTTTACAGCACTAATTCTTGGTTTGCATGATTTAAGAAGTGCTCTAGGTGGGTATATGCTAGAGTCTTATGTGCTGGAATTTTCTGCAACTATTCTTGAGTTGTATTATCTTGCTATACATAATATTCAAAGCTTGAAAAAAAAAATGGCAACAAGACTTGGTTGTATCTTCAAAATTTATGAGTAATTGTTGTTCAAGAAACTTGGTTTCTTTCCCTTGAAATTTGTAAGAATCACATCATGAAAAATTTTACAAGTTATGATAACATAAAATCTCATAAAAAGTTTCATAGACTTTACAGAATATCTCATAAGAATTAAGGAGATTTCGAAAATCTCAAGCAAGAATATGAGATATAGACTTATTAAAGAGAGATTTCTCTTGAGAATCATAAGATTTTCCTAAGCTAATATTAAAGATCCTTGAGAAAAGAGAAAATTTAAGAAATAAGTTTTATGTAATGTAAATTGCTTAGTGGTAAGCTCATGGATTCACGGTAGTAGTAGACGTGCTACGCCCTTAGAACTATATCAGGTTGTAATCGCGACGGCGTTACATCGTTAAGAGAAAGGGATGTACTAGAAAGAATAGCGAGGCTATTCAGATGAGATGTAGTAGACGTACTCCATCTAGTGAACTATATCAGGTTGTAACGCGACGACGTTACATCGTTGACAGGACGATCCATAGAGAAGTATATCAGAAGAGTCCTACGGGTTTTACCATTAAGTTTAACTTTATCTAATAAGAAATTAAGACTTAAGAAAATAATGACATTAATAAATAAGACCATTACATAAACAACCAAACATTACATTGCTTATTTTGCATTAAGTTGAATATCATTGAGTAACGGACGGTGTTTTCCTCCGGAATCATTGATTCTCATTCCTGCTATGTGATGTATTTTATATAGATGGCGTCGATCGTGTTCTTCTAGAGATGCCTAATGTGCAGTGGCACTATGATCCGAGCTAGGGTCACTGCTGGTTGCGAGTCTCGTATCCATATTTATGTACTATCTGCCCGTCACTTGCCTCAGACATAGTATGACCTAGAGTCCCTCATATTATTTGACTATCATGGCTCGTGCGTCTGACCTTTTGATGAGCCGCTGATTGAGGGAGTTAGGTTTATCTATACATAGTTGGCTATATTTTGTTAGGCCTAACCCAGATTAGGTGGTCACTCGAGGACCAGGGTAGGGTTGTTTAAAGTAAATATGTAAATAGGTGTGAGCGTATATACTATACTTATATGACTTGACTGACTAAGGACTTGATATAAAATGTGAATTATTGTGTGACCGACTTCCTAGGATTGTGTTGTACTCTCAATATCTCTATATAGAGATTATTATGTTGAAAGGATTGCGATATGCAAAGAAATTGAAAATTAGTATAGCTTTTAGTGCAAGGCTCATATTTATTACAACACCTACACATATAATTCCTATGAATGAGAAAGATAAAGTCTATAAGGCAGTTATGGGTAACAACTACTTACTTAATGTTATGACTCGAGCATAGCACTATAGTAGGATAGGGTGTTACATTATGGTATCAAGAGTTCATCCTTTTAGAGCCTGGGGATGGTCTTTGCTTCTAAAGCATGCTCTGAGACTTTAGTGTCATGCAATAAAATCTTATCCGTTTAGATAAGGAGTAAAATATATGCATGATTGCTTACCTTTGAAGTACTTAGTTTTGTCACACTAAGCTTTGTGTTGAGTTTGATCACCTCAATATTTATGTTATGTGTGACAGGAACTAATGGCTCCAGGTAGGCGCCCTAGTACTAACAACAACCGCAACAACACGCCTGATGAGGACACGCAGCCTTTAGGATTTTCGGAATATGGCTCAAGCTGTCAGAGAACAAGCAGAGGCTGCTAATCGAATGATGGAAACACTGGAAAGACAAATGGGACAAGGAGATCAAAATGGCAATGTCAATGAGCGATTAATGTTCTCGGAGTTTCAAAAGGCATGTCCACCTCGTTTTAGGGGCACTGTGAACCCTGAGGCGGAAGAATGGATGCAGACAATTGAGAAAATTTTCTCAGGATTGGACCGCTCAAATCAACAAAAGGTGACATTTGCTGCTTTTGTACCTGGATGTGATGCAAATTCCTGTGGGTTGGAACACGAAGACTTTTGGAGGGAATTGGGGTTGAGATTACTTGGGAGGTATTCAAGGAAGCCTTTTATAAGAAATATTTTCCGTTTCTATAAGAAATGCAAAAGAGTTGGAATTCCTAGACTCCAACAGGGAATATGACTGTACCTTACACAGCTAAATTTGAGGAATTATGTAAGTTTTCTACCATTTACCAGGAGAGCCCCAATGAAGAGTGGAAATGTGTGAAATATGAAGGGGTCTGCGAGAGAATATCTTGATGACTGTAGGGCCAATGGAAATTAGAGATTTCCCTACATTGGTGAATAAGAGCACTCTCGTGGAAGAATATGCTAAGAAGTTGACTATATCCCGAGCAAAGCAATATGATAATAGGAGGAAGTTTGCCCGCAAGGCCCAAGATTTAACCTGCCCTACCACCACGAAGGGATTTTTCCTATGAGAACGGAAAAGGGAAGCACGAGATCCTTTACTAATAAGGAATGCCCGAAATGTGGAAAGTATCATGGTGACAAACCATGTTTGTTTGGACAAAACATTTGCTATCGCTGCAGAAGCCAGGCCACATGAGTGGGGAATGTCCAACTAGAGATTTGCCGCCTTTTTCTAGGCCACAACAGGGACGTGTTTATACTATGAATGCTGAGGAAGCTACACGATCCGAGGAACTCATTAAAGGTAAGTGCAGAATTAATCAAGAATCCCTAGTAGTGTTGTATGATTCAGGAGCCACACACTCATTTATATCTTTGAAATGTGTGCATTTTCTGAAGCCCATATCTGAATTACCCTATGATTTGGCTGTCCACACACCTACTAATAAACCTCTAAAGACAAGTCAAGTTTGTAAGGGTGTTCTTGTTCAACTTGAAGGTAGGACATTCATAATTGACTTAGTCTGTCTACCATTAGTTAGTCTTGACCTTATTCTTGGCATGGATTGGCTTTCTGCCAACCATGTGATGTTAAGGTGCTATGATAAGACAGGAGTATTCCCATCAGATGTCCTCTGAACAAAAGATCTCCATGTGTTTTTACCTAAATTCCTTTGAATTAGGATGTGGGAAATCTAGTAAACGGGGTATGTATTCTTGTTGACTAGTGTAGCAGAAGGTGAGCAGGAGTTAGATGAAATACCGGTAGTTCAAGAATACTCGATGTATTTCCAGATGATATACCAGCATTTCCCCCACAAAGGGAAATAGAGTTCTCCATTGACTTGGTACCAGGAACAGGTCGATTTCCATAGCTCCTTATCGAATGTCTCCTTTGGAATTAGTAGAATTGAAGAAGCAAATTGAAGAGCTGTTGAGTAAACATTTCATCCGACCCAGTGCATCACCATGGGGAGCTCCTGACTATTGGTGAAAAAGAAGGATGGAGGTATGAGGCTATGTGTTGACTATAGACAACTAAATAAGGTGACGATTAAGAATAAGTATCCCCTCCCAAGGATTGATGATCTCATGGATCAACTGAGGGGAGCGACAATATTCTCCAAGATTGATTTGAGATCGGGGTATCACCAGATTTAAAGTTCGGGAAGTAGATATTCCAAAGACGCGTTAGAACAAGGTATGGGCATTATGAGTATACGGTGATGTCCTTTGGATTAACGAATGCCCAGCAATTTTCATGGACTACATGAATCGAATTTTCCAACCCTACCTCGACAAGTTTGTGGTTGTCTTTATAGATGATATTCTCATCTATCGAAGACCGAGGAAGAACATGAGATGCACCTCCGACAGTGCTAGAGATTCTGCGAGAGCGGAAACTGGACGCCAAGCTATCAAAATGCGAGTTTTGGATGAAGGAAGTAAAATTCCTTGGTCATGTCGTGTCAGAGGAGGAATCGAGTGATCTACCAAGATTGAAGGTTAAAGTGGGAAAGGCCAACCACTATTACAGAGATTCGAAGCTTCTTAGGATTAGCGGGTATTACAGAAGATTTATCAAAGGATTCTCCCAGATATCTTTGCCTTTGACAAAGCTAACCCGCAAAAATACACTGTTGACTTGGTCGATAGAATGTGAGAAGAGTTTTCAAGAACTAAAGCGAGATTGACAACGGCATGTGTTGGTCTGCCAGATCCACACGGTCCATTTGAGGTATACTGTGATGCGTCAGGGAAAGGCTTAGGGTGTGTTCTGCGTAAAGAAATGTGGTAGCCTATGCTTCAAGACAGCTGAAGTTGCATGAGGTGAACTACCCTATTCACGATCTTGAACTAGCGGCAGTAGTGTTCGCTCTGAAAATTTGGAGACACCATCTCTATGGAGTGAAGTTTGAAGTCTTTTCTGATCACAAGAGCCTCAAATATCTTTTCAATCAGAAGGACTTAAACATGAGACAACGTAGGTGGATGGAATTTTTGAAGGATTATGACTTTGACCTAAGCTACCATCCAGGAAAGGCAAATGTGGTAGCAGATGCTCTAGCAGAAAGACCTTGAGTATTTCATGGATGATGATTAAGGAGGCAGAGTTAGAAGAGACTTTCGAAACCTTAAATTGGGAGTAGAAGAAAGGCCTAAAAGTGTATATTTAGGTCAAATTAGGATCACAAGTGACATCAAGAAGGAGATTTCACGAGCTAGCAGGAAGATTTAGAATTTCAGAAAACCATGACCTCAGTTCAATCTTGGAAGCATAACGGTTTTGCCCGAGATAAAGATGGGATATGGAGGTATCAAGATCGGATCTGTGTGCCGAAAACGGGAAATCTTCATCGTGATATTCTAGAAGAAGCTCACCAAGGTAATTTCTCTACACCCAGGAGTCACAAAAATGTATAGAGATCTTAAAAAGATGTTCTGGTGGCCAAGGATGAAGGTTGATGTCGCAGAAATAGTATCTAAGTGTTTGACTTGTCAGAAGGTGAAGATTGAACATAAGAAGCCACCAGGCACACTACAACCTCTTGAAGTTCCAGGATGGAAATGGGAAAGCATTTCTATGGACTTTGTGACGGGATTGCTAAAAACACCATCAGGATATGATGCCATCTGGGTTATAGTGGATAGACTAACTAAGTCTGCACACTTTCTACCTATCAGAGCCTCATATTCTTGGAGAAGTTGGCTAAACTCTATATAGAGCAAATTGTGAGGTTGCATGGCGTTCCTTCAACTATAATTTCAGATCGGATCCGCGATTCACTTCAAGATTTTGGGGAGCTTTTCAGAAATCTTCGGGAGCAAACTTTGTCTAAGCGGCTTATCATCCCCAACTGAGGGCAAACTGAAGGACCATTCAAACACTAGAAGATATGTTGAGAGCATGTGTGCTAGAATATCGTGGGGTTGGGACAACTGCCCACTAATCGAATTTTCCTACAATAACAGCTACCATGCAAGTATCGGAATGGCTCCTTATGAAGCTTTGTATGGAAGGAAGTGTCAATCGCCTCTTTGTTGGTATGAATCAGGCGAGACTAGTCTTTTGGGACCAGACCTCATTCAACAGACTACCGAGCAGATAAAGAAGATCCGAAGTAAGATGTTAACTGCTAAAGGACAGAAAGCTACGTCGTAAGAGGAGGAGACCGTTAGAATTTCAAGAAGGAGATCATGTATTTTTGAAGGTTACCCCTACAACTGGGATAGGTAGAACTATTAAAGTCAAGAAGTTAAACCCTCGCTTTGTTGGTCCATTCCAAATCCTAGGTCGTGTAGGCTTAGTAGCATACCGTATAGCTTTACCTCCACATCTCTCAAATCTCCATGATGTATTCCATGTGTCACAACTTCGAAAATACAACCCTGATTCTAGTCATATACTAGAACCTGAATCACTAAGCTTAGGGATGACCTAACTTTCAAGTTGCCACCAGCACAAATAGTAGATAGAAGTATGAAGCAACTCCGAGGGAAATCCGTCTCTCTTGTCAAGGTTGCATGGGGAAAGGAAGGATCCAAGGAGTATACGTGGGAGTTAGAGTCCAGGATGAAAGAAGACTATCCGCACTCTTCAGGTACTAAATTTTGAGGGCAAAATTTTTGTTTAAGGGGAGTAGAATGTAACGACTCGTCTTTTTGCATTGTCTCTAATAAAATAATTAATTGTGAGTAATCGGTAGGGATTTTAAAAATTTCGACGAACGCAGTTATGATCAAAACAATATAAGGATTTCCAAAAAAAAAAAAAAAAACGAAAATTTATTTAATATTATTAAAAAATTCAATATAATAATATTATAACTAGAGATATAGAATAAGGCCTATAAGTGGTATAAGGACATTGAAAAATAATGATAAGGTTAAATAGATGTTTTTAACCCAGGAAAAATTCTTAGGTATCAATTGGGTACCAAAATGGTAATAATTGGTACACCGAAGTGGAATAACTGGTACACCAAAACATTGAGTTTGGTAAAAATAATGGATGTTATCGGATCCCAAATAAAATTTTACTCACGACAATTAAATATGTATAGCTATTTCTAATACTGATACAAGATAAATTGATCTGTAAAATGAAATATCTATCCTTTAGTCCAACTTACTCTCCAAGTAACGTTGGTTATAAAAATCAAAAATGAAGAAATACTCCTTCTTTTCTCGTACAGATTGCGTTTCCTTCTTGCTAATTTTCCTTTGCATTCTCTTTGCAAAAACTCCCCTAAATCACCATATGTACAAAGGCATATCTTAGGTAAACCTCTAAACCACTTCAAGAAGCATCCTCTCTACATCAAGCTCAACTAAAAACCTTGTTTTTCTCTGCTCCTTGGAACCATACAGCAGCGTACAAGAAGGCTGAAAAAGGGGTTTGAGGTTTGAGTGAAAGGAAGCAAAAACCTTGAGGGAGGTAGGAAAATTATCCTAGTCTCTTGCTTTATGATGTTTAGCTATTTTGCTAAGATAAGTGCTTGGTTTTCTTGGTGTTATAATGCTGGAATTTGAACCAATTTAAGGTTTATGATTACTTGAGTTATGATGGAATTAGTTATATTGGAATCTGAAATTTTTCCAGCAACTACATGTGTTAGAATTGATAGATATGGAAGAATACATCTAGAACAACTCTTGTGCACTTGCTGAAAAACCTGAAACCAATTTTTAGAATCTATAATGGATTAAGTTGTGATGAGGTTTTGTAATTAAACAACCAGAATTTGTGTTTTAGAATTTCAGAATTTATAAGTGCTTGGATTGTTGTGTAATCTTGTGTATTGGAATTTGATGTGCTGGAAATTGTTAGTGCTGGAAATTGTAAGTGTGCTGAAATTTTACAGCACTAGTTTTATTTCAGAAATTTCAGAATTTATAAGTGCTTGGATTGTTATGTAATCTTGTGTATTGGAAATTGTTAGTGCTGGAAATTGTTAGTGTGCTGAAATTTTACAGCACTAATTCTTGGTTTGCATGATTTAAGAAGTGCTCTAGGTGGGTATATGCTAGAGTCTTATGTGCTGGAATTTTCTGCAACTATTCTTGAGTTGTATTATCTTGCTATACATAATATTCAAAGCTTGAAAAAAAAAATGGCAACAAGACTTGGTTGTATCTTCAAAATTTATGAGTAATTGTTGTTCAAGAAACTTGGTTTCTTTCCCTTGAAATTTGTAAGAATCACATCATGAAAAATTTTACAAGTTATGATAACATAAAATCTCATAAAAAGTTTCATAGACTTTACAGAATATCTCATAAGAATTAAGGAGATTTCAGAAAATCTCAAGCAAGAATATGAGATATAGACTTATTAAAGAGATTTCTCTTGAGAATCATAAGATTTTCCTAAGCTAATATTAAAGATCCTTGAGAAAAGAGAAAATTTAAGAAATAAGTTTTATGTAATGTAAATTGCTTAGTGGTAAGCTCATGGATTCACGGGTAGTAGTAGACGTGCTACGCCCTTAGAACTATATCAGGTTGTAATCGCGACGGCGTTACATCGTTAAGAGAAAAGGGATGTACTGAGAAAGAATAGCGAGGCTATTCAGATGAGATGTAGTAGACGTACTCCATCTAGTGAACTATATCAGGTTGTAACGCGACGACGTTACATCGTTGACAGGACGATCCACAGAGAATATATTAGAAGAGTCCTACGGGTTTTACCATTAAGTTTAACTTTATCTAATAAGAAATTAAGACTTAAGAAAATAATGACATTAATAAATAAGACCATTACATAAACAACCAAACATTACATTGCTTATTTTGCATTAAGTTGAATATCATTGAGTAACGGACTGGTGTTTTCCTACTGGAATCATTGATTCTCATTCCTGCTATGTGATGTATTTTATATAGATGGCGTCGATCGTGTTCTTTCTAGAGATGCCTAATGTGCAGTGGCACTATGACCCGAGCTAGGGTCACTGCATCCGGTTGTGAGTCCGTATCCATATTTATGTACTATCTGCCCGCCACTTGCTTCAGACATAGTATGACCTAGAGTCCCTCATATTATCTGACTATCATGGCTCGTGCGCTGACCTTTTGATGAGCCGCTGATTGAGGGAGTTAGGTTTATCTATACATAGTTGGCTATATTTTGTTAGGCCCTAACCCAGATTAGGTGGTCACTGCGAGGACCAGGGTAGGGTTGTTTAAAGTAAATATGTAAATAGGTGTGAGCGTATATACTATACTTATATGACTTGACTGACTAAGGACTTGATATAAAATGTGAATTATTGTGTGACCGACTTCCTAGGATTGTGTTGTACTCTCAATATCTCTATATAGAGATTATTATGTTGAAAGGATTGCGATATGCAAAGAAATTGAAAATTAGTATAGCTTTTAGTGCAAGGCTCATATTTATTACAACACCTACACATATAATTCCTATGAATGAGAAAGATAAAGTCTATAAGGCAGTTATGGGTAACAACTACTTACTAATGTTATGACTCGAGCATAGCACTATAGTAGGATAGGGTGTTACATTATGGTATCAGAAGTCATCCTTTTAGAGCCTGGGGATGGTCTGACTTGCTTCTAAAGCATGCTCTGAGACTTTAGTGTCATGCAATAAAATCTTATCTGTTTAGATAAGGAGTAAAATATATGCATGATTGCTTACCTTTGAAGTACTTAGTTTTGTCACACTAAGCTTTGTGTTGAGTTTGATCACCTCAATATTTATGTTATGTGTGACAGGAACTAATGGCTCCAGGTAGGCGCCCTAGTACTAACAACAACCGCAACAACACGCCTGATGAGGACACGGCAGCCTTTAGGCAGGATTTTTGAATATGGCTCAAGCGTTAGAGAACAAGCAGAGGCTGCTAATCGAATGATGGAAACACTGGAAAGACAAATGGGACAAGGAGATCAAAATGGCAATGTCAATGAGCGATTAATGTTCTCGAGTTTCAAAAGGCATGTCCACCTCGTTTTAGGGGCACTGTGAACCCTGATAAGGCGGAAGAATGGATGAGACAATTGAGAAATTTTCTCAGGATTGGACCTCAAATCAACAAAAGGTGACATTTGCTGCTTTTGTACTGGATGCTGATGCAAATTCCTGGTGGGTTGGAACACGAAGACTTTTGGAGGGAATTGGGGTTGAGATTACTTGGGAGGTATTCAAGGAAGCCTTTTATAAGAAATATTTTCCTGTTTCTATAAGAAATGCAAAAGAGTTGGAATTCCTGAGACTCCAACAGGGAATATGACTGTACCTGAATACACAGCTAAATTTGAGGAATTATGTAAGTTTTCTACCATTTACCAGGAGAGCCCCAATGAAGAGTGGAAATGTGTGAAATATGAAGGGGTCTGAGAGAATATCTTGATGACTGTAGGGCCAATGGAAATTAGAGATTTCCCTACATTGGTGAATAAGAGCACTCTCGTGGAAGAATATGCTAAGAAGTTGACTATATCCCGAGCAAAGCAATATGATAATAGGAGGAAGTTTGCCCCGCAAGGCCCAAGATTTAAACCTGCCCTACCACCACGAAGGGATTTTTCCTATGAGAACGGAAAGGGAAGCAGCCGAGATCCTTTACTAATAAGGAATGCCCGAAATGTGGAAAGTATCATGGTGACAAACCATGTTTGTTTGGACAAAACATTTGCTATCGCTCAGAAAGCCAGGCCACATGAGTGGGGAATGTCCGACTAGAGATTTGCCGCCTTTTTCTAGGCCACAACAACAGGGACGTGTTTATACTATGAATGCTGAGGAAGCTACACGATCCGAGGAACTCATTAAAGGTAAGTGCAGAATTAATCAAGAATCCCTAGTAGTGTTGTATGATTCAGGAGCCACACACTCATTTATATCTTTGAAATGTGTGCATTTTCTGAAACTCCCATATTGAATTACCCTATGATTTGGCTGTCCACACACCTACTAATAAACCTAAAGACAAGTCAAGTTTGTAAGGGTGTTCTTGTTCAACTTGAAGGTAGGACATTCATAATTGACTTAGTCTGTCTACCATTAGTTAGTCTTGACCTTATTCTTGGCATGGATTGGCTTTCTGCCAACCATGTGATGTTAAGGTGCTATGATAAGACAGGAGTATTCCCATCAGATGTCCTCTTGAACAAAAGATCTCCATGTGTTTTTACCTAAATTCCTTTGAATTAGGATGTGGGAAATCTAGTAAACAGGGGTATGTATTCTTGTTGACTAGTGTAGCAGAAGGTGAGCAGGAGTTAGATGAAATACCGGTAGTTCAAGAATACTCCGATGTATTTCCAGATGATATACCAGCATTTCCCCCACAAAGGGAAATAGAGTTCTCCATTGACTTGGTACCAGGAATAGGTCCATTTCCATAGCTCCTTATCGAATGTCTCCTTTGGAATTAGTAGAATTGAAGAAGCAAATTGAAGAGCTGTTGAGTAAACATTTCATCCGACCCAGTGCATCACCATGGGGAGCTCCTGACTATTGGTGAAAAAGAAGGATGGAGGTATGAGGCTATGTGTTGACTATAGACAACTAAATAAGGTGACGATTAAGAATAAGTATCCCCTCCCAAGGATTGATGATCTCATGGATCAACTGGGGAGCGACAATATTCTCCAAGATTGATTTGAGATCGGGGTATCACCAGATTCAAGTTCGGGAAGTAGATATTCCAAAGACGGCGAGAACAAGGTATGGGCATTATGAGTATACGGTGATGTCCTTTGGATTAACGAATGCCCCAGCAATTTTCATGGACTACATGAATCGAATTTTCCAACCTACCTCGACAAGTTTGTGGTTGTCTTTATAGATGATATTCTCATCTATTCGAAGACCGAGGAAGAACATGAGATGCACCTCCGAAGATGCTAGAGATTCTGCGAGAGCGGAAACTGGACGCCAAGCTATCAAAATGCGAGTTTTGGATGAAGGAAGTAAAATTCCTTGGTCATGTCGTGTCAGGAGGAATCGCAGTTGATCCTACCAAGATTGAAGCTTTAAAGTGGGAAAGGCCAACCACTATTACAGAGATTCGAAGCTTCTTAGGATTAGCGGGTATTACAGAAGATTTATCAAAGGATTCTCCCAGATATCTTTGCCTTTGACAAAGCTAACCCGCAAAATACACTGTTGACTTGGTCGATAGAATGTGAGAAGAGTTTTCAAGAACTAAAGAGAGATTGACAATACACTCATGTTGGTCTTGCCAGATCCACACGGTCCATTTGAGGTATACTGTGATGCGTCAGGGAAAGGCTTAGGGTGTGTTCTGATGTAGCAGAAATGTGGTAGCCTATGCTTCAAGACAGCTGAAGTTGCATGAGGTGAACTACCCTATTCACGATCTTGAACTAGGCAGGAGTGTTCGCTCTGAAAATTTGGAGACACCATCTCTATGGAGTGAAGTTTGAAGTCTTTTCTGATCACAAGAGCCTCAAATATCTTTTCAATCAGAAGGACTTAAACATGAGACAACGTAGGTGGATGGAATTTTTGAAGGATTATGACTTTGACCTAAGCTACCATCCAGGAAAGGCAAATGTGGTAGCAGATGCCTCCAGAAAGACCTTGAGTATTTCATGGATGATGATTAAGGAGGCAGAGTTAGAAGAGACTTTTCGAAACCTTAAATTGGGAGTAGAAGAAAGGCCTAAAAGTGTATATTTAGGTCAAATTAGGATCACAAGTGACATCAAGAAGGAGATTTCACGAGCTCGCAGGAAGATTTAGAATTTCAGAAAACCATGACCTCAGTCAATCTGGAAGCATAACGGTTTTGCCCGAGATAAAGATGGGATATGGAGGTATCAAGATCGGATCTGTGTGCGAAAACGGGAAATCTTCATCGTGATATTCTAGAAGAAGCTCACCAAGGTAATTTCTCTGTACACCCAGGAGTCACAAAAATGTATAGAGATCTTAAAAAGATGTTCTGGTGGCCAAGGATGAAGGTTGATGTCGCAGAAATAGTATCTAAGTGTTTGACTTGTCAGAAGGTGAAGATTGAACATAAGAAGCCACCAGGCACACTACAACCTCTTGAAGTTCCAGGATGGAAATGGGAAAGCATTTCTATGGACTTTGTGACGGGATTGCTAAAAACACCATCAGGATATGATGCCATCTGGGTTATAGTGGATAGACTAACTAAGTCTGCACACTTTCTACCTATCAGAGCCTCATATTCTCTGGAGAAGTTGGCTAAACTCTATATAGAGCAAATTGTGAGGTTGCATGGCGTTCCTTCAACTATAATTTCAGATCGGGATCCGCGATTCACTTCAAGATTTTGGGGAGCTTTTCAGAAATCTTTCGGGAGCAAACTTTGTCTAAGCACGGCTTATCATCCCCAAATGACGGCAAATGAAAGGACCATTCAAACACTAGAAGATATGTTGAGAGCATGTGTGCTAGAATATCGTGGGGTTGGGACACTGCCCCCACTAATCGAATTTTCCTACAATAACAGCTACCATGCAAGTATCGGAATGGCTCCTTATGAAGCTTTGTATGGAAGGAAGTGTCAATCGCCTCTTTGTTGGTATGAATCAGGCGAGACTAGTCTTTTGGGACCAGACCTCATTCAACAGACTACCGAGAGATAAAGAAGATCCGAAGTAAGATGTTAACTGGAGCCGACAGAAAGCTACGCTGTAAGAGGAGGAGACCGTTAGAATTTCAAGAAGGAGATCATGTATTTTTGAAGGTTACCCCTACAACTTGGATAGGTAGAACTATTAAAGTCAAGAAGTTAAACCCTCGCTTTGTTGGTCCATTCCAAATCCTAGGTCGTGTAGGCTTAGTAGCATACCGTATAGCTTTACCTCCACATCTCTCAAATCTCCATGATGTATTCCATGTGTCACAACTTCGAAAATACAACCCTGATTCTAGTCATATACTAGAACTTAATCACTACAGCGAGGGATGACCTAACTTTCAAGTTGCCACCAGCACAAATAGTAGATAGAAGTATGAAGCAACTCGAGGGAAATCCGTCTCTTGTCAAGGTTGCATGGGGAAAGGAAGGATCCAAGGAGTATACGTGGGAGTTAGAGTCCAGGATGAAAGAAGACTATCCGCACTTCACAGGTACTAAATTTTGAGGGCAAAATTTTTGTTTAAGGGGTAGAATGTAACGACTCGTCTTTTTGCATTGTCTCTAATAAAATAATTAATTGTGAGTAATCGGTAGGGATTTTAAAAATTTCGACGAACGCAGTTATGATCAAAACAATATAAGGATTTCCAAAAAAAAAAAAAAAAAAAACGAAAATTTATTTAATATTATTAAAAAATTCAATATAATAATATTATAACTAGAGATATAGAATAAGGCCTATAAGTGGTATAAGGACATTGAAAAATAATGATAAGGTTAAATAGATGTTTTTAACCCAGGAAAAATTCTTAGGTATCAATTGGGTACCAAAATGGTAATAATTGGTACACCGAAGTGGAATAATGGTACACCAAAACATTGAGTTTGGTAAAAATAATGGATGTTATCGGATCCCAAATAAAATTTTACTCACGACAATTAAATATGTATAGCTATTTCTAATACTGATACAAGATAAATTGATCTGTAAAATGAAATATCTATCCTTTAGTCCAACTTACTCTCCAAGTAACGTTGGTTATAAAAATCAAAAATGAAGAAATACTCCTTCTTTTCTCGTACAGATTGCGTTTCCTTCTTGCTAATTTTCCTTTGCATTCTCTTTGCAAAAACTCCCCTAAATCACCATATGTACAAAGGCATATCTTAGGTAAACCTCTAAACCACTTCAAGAAGCATCCTCTCTACATCAAGCTCAACTAAAAACCTTGTTTTTCTCTGCTCCTTGGAACCATACAGATGCGTACAAGAAGGCTGAAAAAGGGGTTTGAGGTTTGAGTGAAAGGAAGCAAAAACCTTGAGGGAGGTAGGAAAATTATCCTAGTCTCTTGCTTTATGATGTTTAGCTATTTTGCTAAGATAAGTGCTTGGTTTTCTTGGTGTTATAATGCTGGAATTTGAACCAATTTAAGGTTTATGATTACTTGAGTTATGATGGAATTAGTTATATTGGAATCTGAAATTTTTCCAGCAACTACATGTGTTAGAATTGATAGATATGGAAGAATACATCTAGAACAACTCTTGTGCACTTGCTGAAAAACCTGAAACCAATTTTTAGAATCTATAATGGATTAAGTTGTGATGAGGTTTTGTAATTAAACAACCAGAATTTGTGTTTTAGAATTTCAGAATTTATAAGTGCTTGGATTGTTGTGTAATCTTGTGTATTGGAATTTGATGTGCTGGAAATTGTTAGTGCTGGAAATTGTAAGTGTGCTGAAATTTTACAGCACTAGTTTTATTTCAGAAATTTCAGAATTTATAAGTGCTTGGATTGTTATGTAATCTTGTGTATTGGAAATTGTTAGTGCTGGAAATTGTTAGTGTGCTGAAATTTTACAGCACTAATTCTTGGTTTGCATGATTTAAGAAGTGCTCTAGGTGGGTATATGCTAGAGTCTTATGTGCTGGAATTTTCTGCAACTATTCTTGAGTTGTATTATCTTGCTATACATAATATTCAAAGCTTGAAAAAAAAATGGCAACAAGACTTGGTTGTATCTTCAAAATTTATGAGTAATTGTTGTTCAAGAAACTTGGTTTCTTTCCCTTGAAATTTGTAAGAATCACATCATGAAAAATTTTACAAGTTATGATAACATAAAATCTCATAAAAAGTTTCATAGACTTTAGATATCTCATAAGAATTAAGGAGATTTCGAGAAATCTCAAGCAAGAATATGAGATATAGACTTATTAAAGAGAGATTTCTCTTGAGAATCATAAGATTTTCCTAAGCTAATATTAAAGATCCTTGAGAAAAGAGAAAATTTAAGAAATAAGTTTTATGTAATGTAAATTGCTTAGTGGTAAGCTCATGGATTCACGGGTAGTAGTAGACGTGCTACGCCCTTAGAACTATATCAGGTTGTAATCGCGACGGTTACATCGTTAAGAGAAAAGATGATGTAGAAAGAATAGCGAGGCTATTCAGATGAGATGTAGTAGACGTACTCCATCTAGTGAACTATATCAGGTTGTAACGCGACGACGTTACATCGTTGACAGGACGATCCAGAGAAGTATATCAGAAGAGTCCTACGGGTTTTACCATTAAGTTTAACTTTATCTAATAAGAAATTAAGACTTAAGAAAATAATGACATTAATAAATAAGACCATTACATAAACAACCAAACATTACATTGCTTATTTTGCATTAAGTTGAATATCATTGAGTAACGGACTTGTGTTTTCCTATGGAATCATTGATTCTCATTCCTGCTATGTGATGTATTTTATATAGATGGCGTCGATCGTGTTCTTTCCAGAGATGCCTAATGTGCAGTGGCACTATGACCCGAGCTAGGGTCACTTGATCTGGTTGTTAGTCTCGTATCCATATTTATGTACTATCTGCCCGCCACTTGCTTGACAGACATAGTATGACCTAGAGTCCTCATATTATCTGACTATCATGGCTCGTGCTGAACCTTTTGATGAGCCGCTGATTGAGGGAGTTAGGTTTATCTATACATAGTTGGCTATATTTTGTTAGGCCCTAACCCAGATTAGGTGGTCACTGCGAGGACCAGGGTAGGGTTGTTTAAAGTAAATATGTAAATAGGTGTGAGCGTATATACTATACTTATATGACTTGACTGACTAAGGACTTGATATAAAATGTGAATTATTGTGTGACCGACTTCCTAGGATTGTGTTGTACTCTCAATATCTCTATATAGAGATTATTATGTTGAAAGGATTGCGATATGCAAAGAAATTGAAAATTAGTATAGCTTTTAGTGCAAGGCTCATATTTATTACAACACCTACACATATAATTCCTATGAATGAGAAAGATAAAGTCTATAAGGCAGTTATGGGTAACAACTACTTAATGGAATGTTATGACTCGAGCATAGCACTATAGTAGGATAGGGTGTTACACATGAGGTTTTGAAATATGAATGAGATTAAGGAATATGCTCATGTGAACTAGAAAGTTATTGATTTGAGAAAGTTCCATGAAAATAATGCATGTGTTTTAGATTATGTGGCATGACTCAAATTTGAGGAAATTCGAGAGTAGCTGTCATGCTACCAAATTTTCATCAAATTTGAGAGACTTAAGAAAGTTTTTGAGAAATATGATGTTTAAGGTGACACACGAGACGTACTTCTCTTGCCTGAGGAGAAGGTAAAACCGTGAGGGCATAAACATTAGCCTGCCAAAGCGGACAAAGTCATTGGTCTTAACTAGTCGATGCGTTTCGAGGAAGGAAAAGTCCCATGATGGGTGATCCTTAGGCCCTCTACCCATACTCTAGGAGTCATGATTATGATGATTATGATTATGCTTCGCTTATCAAGAGGATAAGTAAGAACTAGTGACGACTAGTTAAGGTATGAGCTCATAGCCTAGTTTAAAGGGTGCGGTTACTATTATGTTTGGTGTCACAAGATTGAGATGAAGGAATGATGTTCAAAGAAAAGTTTCATGCCACTTAAATGTTGATTGATTATTGTTTGGTTTGCCTAAAGAACTGTCATGCATCCATGAACTATTATGTTGCATACATGCATAAAGATTCATTATAAAAGACATGGACCTTGGATAAATATCTTTTGTGAAAACTTCATAATAAACCTATGCATGCTTAACCTTTGCATAATAAACCCAAGGTTCCTAGGGACGTAAACGATGTCACTAGGATAAAGGATTTCCCTACTGAGATTCTTTAGCAAGATTCTCACCCCTCTCTGTTTCTTTCCATTACGTCTCCAACTGCGATGACGTCGTTCGTGATTTTTGCTGATGCGTCCGTGTGGAGCTGCACTTCGATCCGGACCAGTCATACCATTTCGAGGGTTGTTGTACTATACGCATTTTTGCATACATGGGACGCCCATTTGCCTTTCCGGTTTCCAGTTCCGCTTCACCCCGACTTCTCCCTATGGCGATGACATGATTGTTGAGAGGACGCAACCCCATGACGAACCGTGCTCATCCTGCCTCTACGGACGAGACTACCCTGAGTACGTGCCTCGCCGCGAGACGTTTGAGACCGACCCGTAGAGGATCCCCTTCCCATCCTTTTCGGAGGGTTCTCCCGCTGTACCCATGGACTTTGGGATGGGTAGCGAGGAGACGGTGACGCAACGAGGTTAGCACGATGTCCTGAGATGCGCCCATGCCGTGGTGGGCCCTGCGCCCACCCTTCCGTCTTCATGCACCCGAGGAGCTTGCTGTAACACCCTAATATTTAACCCCAATACGCCTAGGACGTATCAAGACTAATTATTAGTTATTACTTCTCTTTAAATTCATTTATAAAATACTTAGCGGAAAATACGGGTAATTTTTTTTAAATGATTTATATAAAACAAAGTGCGAGCCTTTGCGCGTAACATAAACAACGTGAAGCGGAAGAATAAATAAAACATACAGAACATAAACATTAAAGAACACATCCATCATAAACATCATTCCTCATCATATTAGATAATATAGTTTAGTACATCATAATAGAAATATAACAGAAGCATAAAGTCTTACCCATACTAGTGGGAGAGCTTGCAATACAATGATATCAAATGATAACAAATACATGAAACAACCCCAAAAGATAAATACCCAACTAAGACTCTCCCTCCCTCGAGCCATGGATGACGCTCCTACCCATCCCTCTGGTATATATCCAATGAACTGTGCAAGCTTCTCGGATGCATGAGGCGGAAGGATGGCGAGCATGCCGCCACGACGAGGGTGCATCTGGACGTCATGCTAACCTCCGCTGCGTCACCGTCTCCTCGCTACCCATCCCGATATCCATGGGTACGGAGGCGGAACCCTCCGAGAAAGGATGAGAAGGAGGATCCTCTGATGGTCGTCTCCGATGTCTCGGGCGAGGCACGTACTCGGGGTAGCCATGCACCGCGAAGATGCCGAACGGGCGCGACCCTTTGCTCGTCACGGGTCGCGTCCCTCAAAGATCATATCATCGCCAAAGGGGAGGTCGGGGTGATCCCGGCTCGGAGACTGGAAAGGCAAACGGGCGTCCCACATATGCAAAAATACGTATAGCACAACGACCCTCAAAATGGTAAGGTTGATGGTCCGGATCATAGTGCAGCTCCCACGGGTGCATCAACAAAAATCACAAACGACACCATCAATATCGGAAGACGTAACGGAAAGAAGATAGAGAGGGTGAGAATTCTTGCTAAAGAATCTCAGGAGGAAATCCTCTATCCTAGTGTCATCGTTTACGTCCCAGGAACCTTGGGTTTATTATGAAAAGGTTAAGCATGCATAAGTTCATTATGAGGTTTTCACAAAGGTATTTATCCAAGGTCCATGTCTTTTATAATGATTCTTAATACATGTATGCAACAAAATAGTTCATGGATGCATGGGAGGACTTTAGGTAAATCAAACAATTATCAATCAACATATAAGTGGCATGTAACCTTTCTCTTGAACATCTTTTCTTTCTCATACTTGTGACACCAATAATATAGTAACCGCACCCCTTAAACTAGGCTATGAGCTCATACCTTAACTAGTCGTCACTAGTTCTTACTTATCCTCTTGATAAGCGAATCATAAACATAATCATCATAATCCCGACTCCAGAGTACGGGTAGGGGCCTAAGGATCACCCATCATGGGACTTTTTCCTTCTTCAAAACGCATCGACTGGTTAAAACCACCGACTTTGTCCGCTTTGGCAGGCTAATGTCTATGCCCTCACGGTTTTACCTTTCTCACGGAGCAGGAGAAGTACGTCTCGGTGTGTCACCTTAAACATCATATACTTTCATTCTTCGAAACGCATCGACTTGGTTAAGACCAGCGACTTTGTCCGCTTCGGTATGGCTCGACGTCCATACGCCCCACGGGTTTACTTTCTCCTCAGTAGTAGGAGAAATGCGTCTCATATAACTTTAAACTTCATATTTCTCAAAAACTTTCTTTTTGTCCCTCAAATTTGACAGAAATTGATAGCATAACAGCTACATTCCGAATTTCCTCAAATTTGAGTCTTCCCACATAATCTCAATCACATGTATCATTCTTTATGAAACTTTCTCAATTAAAAACTACATAGTTCACATGAGCATACTTTTCAATCTCATTTATACTTCGAAACCTCATGCATCTCAAATACATGGTACGGCACTTCATCATATCGTCATGTCAATTATTTACATAAGGTTTCATGCTTAAGATATTAACACAATCACATCATCATAATCATGCTCGAGGTTCATCATCATAAATATGCTCACTCGGCCTCCTATCTCATAGTATCTTATGATGTGACCTTTACGGGTCTTAAACTCATATTTCGGTCATTCTAATCCTCACTAAGGATTTTTATAACACCTAAGGGATCATTACTTAAAATTCTCACTAAGTTTTAGGCACACTTAAAATTCCAAACAGCATTATGTAGTTTGGGCAGGAAAAAATATCATATACT